>VYZS01062115.1:22841-57082 GCA_013400695.1 Neodrepanis coruscans
CTGTCCTAGTTTGTTCTTAAAAATACAGTTAAACCATAAGTCTTAAAGCAGCTGATGAAAGCTGGGGAGGAAAACTGGATGAAACTGTGAAGGTAATCTTGATGTTTGATCTGAATTAAATATTTTAGAAAATACAAGAGATGGAGGAAAGAAGGATCGTGAGGATAGGTGAGTCCATGAAAACCTTTGCAGAAGTCGACCGTCAAGTGATCCCCATCATTGGCAAGTGTCTGGATGAAATAACAAAGGCTGCAGAATCAGTGGATCACAAGAATGTGAGTGTTGCCTTGTTTGCATTAATATTTATCCTGTATATAGAGAGGATTAAATCCTGTGTCCAGGCTGCAGCACAAGAGCTTTGCAGTCTCAGAACTAAACCAAAGAGCAGCTTCTTGTCCCAAGCTGCTTTGTCTGAGGCAAGATGTGCTCAGATTATTTCCCAAATCTACTTAACACCCAGAAATGCCTCTACTGCCACGCTATTTTTTAGGATTTTCTCCTTTTGCCAGGATAATTACTTTTTGAAATATTGTAATTTAAAAATAGGCTTCTGCATAGAATAAGATGATGATGGACAATTTCAGACACTCAATAATCACAATTCTTATAAAGGTGATTTCTCTGTCTTGCAGTCAGAAAACTGAATGTTGCAGAAATGTCTCCATTCCAGTTAGTTTTTTAATAATGAAAATCTTTAAAGTATTGGCTACATAAACTATTGCAAACAACTGTGACAAGATTTCTAGTTTTCTGTAAAATCTTTCTTTGCAGATTTGAGGTTTGCTGGCAACCTGTAACTGAGCAAACCTTGATTTCTGAACATCATTGCAGCCTGCAAAGAAGCCTTTCTGATAAAAAGGCTGATAAAGAGCTCAGTTGAGCTTCCTGATGTTCAGTGACCACAAGGGCAATATGTTTTCTATTTTGTTTGCAGAATGATCTGCTCCCTTCCTACATGAAGTGTCTGTTCTTTTCAGCCCTTCTCATGGATCACATTAGTGCTTCAAATACAGCATATGTCTTGCAGGCTGCTTGAATTCCCCTTACATGTTTTTCACTTGAATCTTTTCTGAGCTGTTCAGTGCCCAGAGCCTGGAGGACTGCTATGAACTGGCAGCAAAAGCCTGAGGCTGAAGTTCTGAAACTAATCCTTTATTCCCTATTCAGCAATTGCTCTCACACAGAGCCCTACAGGAAACCAAGGAATTGGAAAATTACTCTCTGAGTGGGAAAAGAGGGAACTGGGACACAGATTCCCATATTAGAACATCATACCCTGCCTGAGGTACAGCTTTTGGTGCTGCATGGTGAAACCATGTCTGGGAGATTCATATCTCAGCCTGTGCTCTGCTTGAGTCTTCAAGTGAGATCTAAGCAAAGCCCACAGCTGGTGTTTGAAGCAGAGTGAGTTCTATATTCAAGTCAGTCTCTCTTGCACACAGATAAGTCAAATTGTTGGCTCTTGCACAAATGTGATGTTAGAAAATGGTGGCTTTGAGCATTGATAACTAAATTTACCAGGACCTCCTGTAAACACTGTGCTGACAAAAATGTAACCAAGTTAGTTATATCTGTACAGTGACAAAGGCATTAGTGTGTTGTAGCTGGAAAACAGGTATATTCATAGTGGTTCTTAAATGTCATCAAGGATTTTTTCGTCCCTAGGATAGTAGTTTCTACCTTTCTTCCTTCTGGTGGAAGTGATATGCTGGTTCCTGCCCTTCTGTGGCAATGCAGGTCCTGCCCCTGTATCCTGATGGCCATGGGTGCACAAAGGAGCACTTTAAAAGCTGTGTTTTCTCTGTTTCCAGATAATGTGCTGCTTTTGCCACTAATTCAGAGTGTTACTACAGACCTTTCCCATCTCACCCCTTAACATTTCAAGAAGCAAGTTTGGGCTCTCTTAAGCTGCCATCAGGAGAACATTCTCCTTTTCCTAGAAAGCTTCCAATTGAAGCTTAATCTCCTTTTCTCATCTCTTTCAAGCTTAAAAAACTTTGGATAGGAAAGTTCACTTGGTGTGTGCTGTGGTCAACCTTGAAAATGAGGTCAGATTCCAGGAAAGTTGACTGCAGGGACAGCTGGTGATGATAGAGCAGTACAATGGTGAGCAAACCCAAGAGCCTGCTGAGCAGGAAAAGCTCTGTGTGAAGCTCTGAGCCCACACAGACATGTGCTTCCCAGCTGGGAGCAGATCCCCAGGATCTGATAATCATAAACAGAAGTACAGTGTCACCAAACTTGAAATGTATAAGGTCAGACACCATAATGCTGCCAGAAGGCAGTGGTGCATTTGGAGTTTGTATTTAGCTCTTGGTATCCTTTGGCTTTATTTCACTTTTTTTTTTTTTTTTTCCCACTTACCACATGCAGTTACTGAAGAAGGGGAGAGGTTAACTGGGAGCTGCTCTGTGTGCTGTAACCCAGTTCAGAAACCAGGGCTTTATAAGTAACAACCACAACTAATATAGAAGATATACTGGTCAGAAAGAGAAAAAGAAATAATTAGAGAACACCAATTCTGCCTCATGCTCACTTGCACAGGGGTGACTCTTTCAGGCTTAGTTACCAAATGTGCAACCACGTAAATAAGGTCATTTCATGCCCTCACTGAAGCTTATAGAATTCCTGCTAATAGCTGGGAATTGCTAATGGATGGGAATACTGATTAGCTGTAACTGTGTTTCTAATAGTTTTAAATGGTTTTTATTGTATTTCCCCTTTCTAACCACTTGAGCAAAACAAAGGATATGTTACAAGGGTGAGCTGTGGTGACTGGCAGGTGAACCTGTGCAGAACTTGCTTCAGAGGGCTCCAGCAGCAGATAAAACTAATTTGTTATGGACTTTAGAGTTCCTGTTATGACATTATCTCTGTGATATATGGAGCATGCTGGTTATTTTTAGCTCCATTGTAGTGGAAGGATGTTTTGACTAAATGGAAAGAACACTGTAAAATTGAGAGGAAAAACTGAAAAGCTCCATGCTTAGGATAAAATACCAGTGGAGTATTTAATATAATGCTGTGTAGTCTCTGAGAATCATAGAATGCTTTGGGTTGGAAGGGATCATAAAGATCATGGGCAGGGACACCTTCCACTATCCCAGGTTGCTCCAAGCCCCATCCAACCTGGCCTTGGGCACTTCCAGGGATGGGGCAGCCACAGCTTCTCTGGGGAACCTGTGCCAGGGCCTCACCACCCTCACAGGGAAGAATTTCTTCCCAATATCTAATCTAACCCTACTCTTTTTCAGTTTGAAGCCCACAAGACTTCTCTTGAAAGGCATTTTACCTACGGACAAACACAGAATCTGTGAAATGCCTTCAAAGCAACAACTTCCATCTGTTTTATGTGAACAGGATGGTGATGCTCTTCTCTAGAGACTAATGAGATATTTGTGTGCTGAGGAACATTTTCTCTGATGATCTCAGAAGGAAGCTGTTAGAGTATAACAAAAACCTCTCTGACCAAAAAAAAAAGTAGATGAGAAGTGTGTAAAAATATTTTTTCCAGAGTGCATTAGATTTAAATGCATTTGGCTAGCTAGGTCTAAATTTGAGCTTATGTATAATTAATTGTGTTTGTAGACCTGAGGAGGAAAAATGCTATGTATTTGGTTTGCTTTGATTTGTTTTTTGCTTTTCCCTCTGTCAAAAAAAACTAAAGAGCAAGGCCATTATACACAGTCTACAGCCAGTGTGTGGCTGACATCTCTCTCCTAGTGCCAAAAGGGAAGGTGGGTTCAGTTACCTTAAATCCTTCTTATGAAGAAGCACCTCAGAGTGCCTTGTTTTGGTGGGATACTGTGCTGTGCCTAGGTGGTTTTTTTTTTAAAACACACCATGATGATGAAAATAGGGCCAAGAAAAATGTCTTGATCTTGGAGCAGAAGCTGGAGAGACTCTGGAAGGGCGTTCATTCCTGGGAATGAGCCTGGTCACTGTAAGGGCTGGTTGCCAAAAAGACAAACTTTCTCGTCCTTGCCCTGTTCTTCTGTGTCAGCAATTTGATGTCAACCCTCACCTGAGATGTTTACACTTGTATTGGATCTGTCCCATTCCAGGATTCTCAGATGGTAATAGAAGCCTTTAAATCCGGGTTTGAGCCCCCAGGAGACGTCGAGTTTGAGGATTTCACGCAGCCAATGAAGAGAACTGTGTCAGAGACCAGCCTTTCCAACTCCAGAGGGGATGGCAAGTCAGAGTCCAAGTTCGGTAGCAAATCCAAGGGCAAGTTATGGCCATTCATCAAGAAAAATAAGGTACTGATTGCAGCCTTGAGCTTGGTGCTAGTGCGTGTTTTGTCAGTAACCTTTGTCTTGTCTGGTAATCCTGGCAAGTTCAATTTGTTTAAAGAGAATTTTGGATTTGGGAAGTTAATAACTGATGTCTTAATACGGTGTTTTGTTGTAGTCTTTGATTACTTTAATTTCTTTATATCTTTAATTTTTTTTCTTGTATAATTTCTTTAATTATGTTGCAGTTTTTAAATTAATTTAACTTGTCACGTCTCTGCCATGGTCCATTTCTGTTCCTAACTACAAGAAGGAATTGTAAACCACTTACCTAGTGCCATGTGTGCCAACTAACATTGTTAATTGTGGGAAGCTTTAATGTGGCATTACTGTTTTGACACTCCTAAAACTCTCCTTGGCTTTTCATGTTTCCAGTCTGTGCACTGGGGTGAGCAGGTGGGTGGCTGGGATCAGGGAATTGCTGCAATTCATTCTGAAGCACAACTAATGGAGCATAACTAACTGAGCAGTTGACTTTTTAAAAAGACCATATTAACTTATGTATCCATTAAACCTTTTCCATTCCACTGTCATATTTTACACCATAATGCATGGCAGCATTTATCTGGGGTTACCAGAACGTGTCAGGGTGACTGGACTGAATCAGTTTTCAGTGACACTGATGGAAGCCTAGAGCAGCTTCGTTGTTTTAACCTCACTCTTGCTCTGACCCTTCACCAAACTGCTTCTAATTAGAGTAAAAAAAGTCTACCAGTTCACAATGGGTTGTTCCTGTAGTGCTGGTATGAGAAAAAACTCTGCTGTCTGGTGCTTACATCAGTGTAGCCAATTAAAAAAACACACCCAGGACTAACTCCTGATCAAATTCATAGAACAATTTGTACAAGTGAAGTGTGATACACATTGCTGAGGTGTGATTTGGAAGCAGGAAGGAATGTGGTTTGTTGTTTTCCAGATAATAGAAACGCTACTGGGCACTAAGGTACCTTCCTTATCTGATCCATTTAAATTCAGGTATTTGAAAGCTCTATCCATATGCATTACTCGAGCTGTCCACAGAGCAGAACAGGGCAATTTATGGGGATAGCAGCTGCATGGAAGAGTCTGCATGAGCTTCCTTCAGAATACTTTTGTGTTACTCTTCTGTTGCATCACTTACTAAAACTTTTCATTTATCACACTCTTCATTTAACACAACTCTTAACTGCTTTCTCCCCTCTTTTGAACCATGGCCTTTAATATTTAATTATTTAATTGGTTTTTTTTTCTCTGGATATCAAATATTGGTTTTGATGCTTATTTTCGTTTTGTGTTTTATCTTTTTATTTTGGTTTTTTTTATTCTGTCACTTCTCCATCTCTTATACGTAGCTTATGTCCCTTTTAACATCCCCCCATCAGCCCCCTCCTCCTCCCCCTGCCTCTGCCTCACCCTCTGCTGTTCCCAACGGCCCCCAGTCTCCCAAGCAGCAAAAGGAACCCCTCTCCCATCGCTTCAACGAGTTCATGACCTCCAAACCCAAAATCCACTGCTTCAGGAGCCTAAAGCGCGGGGTAAGTTCTCCTCTGGGATACCTCTCTCTCTCTGTTTCTCTTTTTCTCTTTCTTTTCTTTCTTGCTTTCCTGCGCTTTTATTGCACGTTCAGTTATGTAAAAACTTGTTTTGTTTTGTGAACGGTCCCATTGTGTTTTATCATAACATGCAGACAAATCCAAGGGTTCCCAGCTTGTAAAGCCATTTGCAGTCAAAAACCCCGCAGTGAAACCACAAAAAGTACATTTGCTGCTGGAAATGACCCATCTGGGCTTTTTCTGGGGAGGAGGGATTGTCCAAAGTGTGGAAGGAGGGAGCTGAACATTAAATAATTCATATGTAGAAGTCCAAGCCATTAGTTTAGTTTTCACCTCCGCAGGGTGTGTTCAGTTCAGTGTCTGTGCCAGAAGGAGAAGGGTAAATAATGAGGGATTCTAGAAAATAATTGTGATTTCAGTTGGTGCAAGTTCAGGCATTTCCCTGAAATGATCTGACACTGCTGTTGGAGCAGTGGGAGCTTCTGTTCCACACACTTGGCCTCAGCTCATGATTCAGGTGCTGCAGTGTCAGTTTGTGTGGGAACTCTGACTCTTGGGATAAGAAACAGGTGAGATGTGAAAGGTGAACTCATTCTGGTTGGTAAAAAAGTTGGTTTTATGGTCCCTGTGTGCTTTAAAGCAGGACTGCTGTGTTGGGGGAGACTGGGACAAACACCAAAGAGACCTGGATTACAGTTGCCTCTAAATATGGGGGGCTGACACTTCTCAAGGACCTTAACTGCATCCTGTAGCATGAAGTTTCAATAAGATTTGGATAAGGTTTGATTTAATTCCTGTAGAGACATGAAGAAATCCTTCTTCCCAACAGTGTCTGACTGTGGGCCTCCTGAAACAGATGGTTTGGGTTAAGCAGTTTTTAAAGTGTCCATAGAAAAATTAAAATCTAGTGTGTTCTTTGACTTTTTCTAATTAATTTTAAATGTTTTTTTCCCCACCGTTTTTATTCTTGACATTTTAAATGTCAGTGAAATATCTTTGCAAAAATACCAAGTTGAAAAATTCTTTGTAATAGCCAGTAATTGCTGCTGTTCTTGTAAACTGTGGTAGAAGACATTAACTGAGAGTTTGCTAAGCTTTGTGATGAAGCATAGCAAAGCTAGAGGAAAAAAATTCCATGCTTGGACCTTGCAGCCTTCCCTGCAAACATTATCATGCAGAAATTTAGGTAAGAGCAAATATTTTTGGACTTTCCCAGGAAGAATTTGTTGATTTCTGAACAGATTTTCATTTCCCAGTGCTATGATGCACACTTTAAACACATACTCTGCTCTGCTCCACCTGACAGCAGCTGTGGTTATATTCATATATTAATTTTGATGTTTGTGTTGAATTCAGCCCTCTCCTTGGTGGTCTTCATAAGCAGGAAATAACATGACAGGTTCCTGAGATAAAACTTTCCATTTTTCAAACAAAAATAAGACTTTATCTCCCCAGAACATTGTACATGGCACAGTTGTGCTGAAAAATTGCTGGCTTTGCCTCCGAGGTGAAGGTCCTTGGAATTATTTCCTCCTGCAAAAATTACAGGAAGGAGACACAAATTTTCAGTATTTTAAGAGTTTTTTAGAGCAGACTGTAACAGCAAGGAAGTGACTACTTCAAAAAAGCCCAGATTCTGCTCCAGGGACTGCAGTGGCATTTAGGACTGAGGACTGGAGCTGTATAAAAGCAGAGATGATTTCAGTGAGGAACTTCAGTGGTTAGTTACAAAGAACTGAGAGCAGTGCAGTAAACAATACACTGTCTCGTCTGGTTACAGACAATACAGTCAAAAGAAATGTGTTAAACAGAGTGAGTTTCAGTTCTTTGCTAGGAAATTGCCATTTAATGGCACACTCAGAACCCAAGAAATCCCATTTCTGATGTGTTTCATTAAGGAAGTGGGAAGTTTTAAGTTGTCCAAAGGCAGGATCTGTCCCTCCTTTTCTCAGTTGCAGTTTGGCTCAGAGAATCTTTTTCTCAGTGGTTTTTATAGGAGGAGACAGTCTTTCAATTCTGCTTGTGCAGCAGCAGAGCTGAGGATGTGCTGGGTGGGCAGCTGGAGTCCTCCTTGTCCTGGGCAGTGCTGGGTCACTTTGGGGAGGAGTCAAGGGGTGTGTTGCAATCCAGCCCTTGAGTAGTGCCATTCACAGTACTGAAAACTGTGCTGAATTATTTCCTACTTGATTTAAAAATATTAGTTTGTAGTTCCATGGGCTTGTCACAAGTTCGTATTTCAAATTGACAAATGCTTACTGAGTATTTTGCTGTGTAAGCAGTTATAAGAAATTACTTTTAATATCTCCTGGGAAAATGCCATTATTTTACATATTAATTATCTAAGATGTCCAAGCAAGCCCTACAAATTCTGTGTACTGAATTTTTTATGTGCTTCGTGTCAAAGGTGAAAAAATGAAAACAGTGTCATAGAGTCTTCTCTGGAATCCCTCAAATTTCTGCTGACACATTAATTGAGAATGTGCAAGGAAGGGTTATTGCTAAATCTTCATTTAAACCTTTCACTGTGTTCTTTTTCTATTTCATTTCCTTCCCTTGTCAGCTACCAGGATGTTTGTATGTAAATACTTTTCCTGCCTGACTCATCCAGTGGATTTGGAGGCCAATATTCAGATCATCTTTTTTTTTCCCAGAGGGATGAATTCAGGCCATTTGGTTCATCCAGAGATATGGAAGAAAGAGAGGCTGCAGATCTCTGGCACTTTGCTCCATCTCATTTAAAACGTTTTCAAATACTCATTTTATAGGTCTTTGGTGACTTGTATTTTACAGATGGTCAGACTAGAAGATCATCCTAGTGCCATATGACCTTCAAAACCAAAATAATTCTAACAAGGCAAAAATGAAATCAAGAACCCACAAATCCTTGTAATTTATCAGGTGAAGAATGAATAGTATTTGTTTCAGTTGATAGGACCCCATTTATATTCAGTACTGCAAGACAATACTGTTAATTTTGCTTAGTTTAATAAGATTTCCTTTTCTCAGTCCTTTTCCATTCCCCTGTCAAATCCAAAAGCATCTGAATTTTGCTCAGGAGCGTGATTTCAGTAATTTCAGGAATACTGGGTTGTGATATTACTAGAAATTAGGAGGCTGCAGGGTGGAACTCTCCTCTACACAGAAGAACATTTGATCTCTACAGAGATTAATCAGGGAAGCAACTTTTGGAAGGTCGTGCAGGGAGCAGCAGGACAGCACAGGGTAACAGGAGTTTGGACTCTGAATCATTTCAGTTGCTCTGAATTTTGTCTCTGCACTGCTGGGTTTGTTCCTTGGCAGAATTCCACTCCAGACACCTTCAGGGAAGGTGGGCACAAGGCTCTTTAAGTGTTATTTTAGAGAATTCAACCAAATTGCCAAGCAGGTCCTTCCTGGCTTTGTTGATAACCTGAAATCTCAATTCCTACAAAGCCAAGTAAGTGTTTATTCCAAAGAAAATGGGATCAAACTCCTGTCTTGCACTGTCTTTAGGAAAAGAACAGTAACTACTTGATGTGAACAAGTCCTAAGACCTTTAGCAGGATGAATTCCAGCAGCAGAACTGCACGTTGTAATCAGTCCTTGAAATCCAACACATGAATGGATTCCCATACAACTCCTCCATGGAATCTGGGAGATCAGGACGTGTCTGGAGAGGCAGAGTGTTTTAGCAGTTTCCTTTCAAATTTTTGGTTTAGCATCTTATGTTGCACTTGGAAAGAGAAATACAAAGCTAAAGCTGCAAAATCACTGGTGACTGTTAAAACAGATTTTATAATTAGCTCTGAAATGTCCTGTGCCCTGTGCCAGTCTGGTTTTAATTTTGCTTCCAAACCAAAAATCCAATGAATCTTGTTTTCATGGAAGGAAACAGATGCCTGAGCAATTCACAGCAGATGCAAGGTTAATGTGGAGGCGCCAACACCAGTATCAGTGGTCACTGCCAATATGAAATCCTAGTCTGTTAAAAAGAAATAAATTAAATATTTAGGTGCTGACTCTTGTCGGTGTCTATGGTTTTCTAATCACATTTTTGTATTTTCATCAAAGCTTTTTTCTTCTAGCCCCAGCATCAGAAATGTCCATTACAGAGAATACCATAAAACTGTTAGAGCACTTATTATGCATCAGAACTTGGAGGAGAGAAAACTTTTTGTGGGCATTGTTTCTAATAGCTCTTAAGACACTATAAAAGTACCATAGCATTTCAAATCAACTTTGTCCCTTTAGGGAAGTTAAAGCCAGAAGAGTACAAAGAATGAGGAACCAGTTACATAACTCATAATTTCATTTGTGCTTGCTCTGCTTTTTCTAATTCCATTTTGAGGACAAAGGAAACTGGGTATTCTGCTGGTTGATACTAATTCCATGTTCTTTTGTTTTATTGCTGTAGCGGCAGTAACATCAGCACCTTTATTTAAAGAGCAATACTCCCAACTAACAACATCCAGGGGTAGAACTTACACCTTTGAATTGCTCCATGTGTGTTGTGTGGTCCTGCCTTTTCTCTCCTGCCTTGGAAATGTGACTGAGCAGAGAGGACACTCTGGGAGCTGGGACAGATTTTGCCGCTATTACCCAAGTTCCAGCCTCCAGACAGAGTTCCATAAAGCACATGGAGGAACTTTTGTGGTTTCCTTTTTAGTGGAAGTTGTTGACTTCATTACAGTGTGATTTTATTTCCATTGCACCAGTTGATGTTCTCCCTCCCTGTCCCATCTCCTCACACTCTGTGCAGTTCTGTCCCTCGACACCGAGCTGTCCCTCTGAGTGATCAGTGCTTTGTTGTTCTGTGAGCATGCAGAAACAGCAAACAAACCACCCCTCTCCAACCTGCTCTGTTCCCTGCCCTGGGAATACTTGTTATTCTAACATAAGTGTCTCTATCTGTGCCAAGAGCGGGGTTTTTTTGGTGGGTGGGGTCATTACAGCCATGGTTTATTCTAGCACAGACAGAGATGTTTTCTGCCCTTGGTATTTAAGCAAGCATTTAAAACCACAGTATTTTCTGACCTTTGTGAGCATGCTGAACTCTTAATATTCACCTAGTTTCTAGGAAGCTCCCACTCTGCACTTTGAGGCTGGTTAAACACAGAGCTGCCTTTTGCTGTAGAAGCAGTAAAAACGCAGAGGTGCCGCGCTCGTCTCCGGTGTAACCAATGTGTGTTTTCTCTTGCTGACTCACCAGCAGACACAGTCTTTGTATATTCACAAAGAACTCATGAAGAGGACTTTAGGGACCCCCACGTGTGCCGTTGAGGCTAGGGAATATGTTGTAAGTCTGTGTATGGTGTGATCAGCCCATACCGTCGCTGCACAGTCGCTAACCCCACTTACAACGGCGTTCCGAGTGTGCTGTGGGAATGTGCTTTGTCCAAGACCCAAGGAAAATTTGGTGGGAGGCAACTTGGCAGCTTACTGTGTGATGTGCAGGGAAGATATGTCTGCTAGTCCCAGAAATGCTGAAATTGGCACGATTGAAGTAGCTGGACCTGTGAAATTCCAAGTGTTACAAACAGGTTCCGCGCATTTATTCTAAATTATTTAATGAATGAAGTCTTGAGCATCATGAGCCAACCCCTGATGGACAACAGTGTGGTGACTTGTTCCATGGCTTGGTCCTGGAGCACTCCCTCGAGCTTGTGGAAGCTTCCCTGAACTGTCTGTGGTGATGATAGTTCATGGAATCGAGATCTGTGACCTCTAAATCTGATGCTTGGATAAAGCAGAGTATGGGGAGATTGTTGCAGGGCCACTAAAAAAAAAAAAAAGATAATTACCTCTTGGTTGAATGGAAGTCCAGTGATTGATTTCAAGCCTGTTTTCTGTAAGTGAGGTTAGTGTCCGTGACTGTCCAATAACACATGGACCTGCTGGCTTTCATGCTCTCTCATGTGTTATTGAAGCTTGTGGCTCTTAGAGTCTTCATTTTTTCCCTGCAAGACTAAGCTAGACTTGAATTAAATTGACAGCTTGAAACAGATTTGCTCATTTCAAGGAAATGTAACTTGTCTGATCATTTGGGGGGAAAATGCCCCTGTTCTCCCAGGAGCTGTGAGCATGTTTCTAGCTGTGAAAACCCAACAGAATGGGCAAAAGTAGTTATGTANAAGCGTGTGATGGGGGGATTGTTGCAGGGCCACTAAAAAAAAAAAAAAAGATAATTACCTCTTGGTTGAATGGAAGTCCAGTGATTGATTTCAAGCCTGTTTTCTGTAAGTGAGGTTAGTGTCCGTGACTGTCCAATAACACATGGACCTGCTGGCTTTCATGCTCTCTCATGTGTTATTGAAGCTTGTGGCTCTTAGAGTCTTCATTTTTTCCCTGCAAGACTAAGCTAGACTTGAATTAAATTGACAGCTTGAAACAGATTTGCTCATTTCAAGGAAATGTAACTTGTCTGATCATTTGGGGGGAAAATGCCCCTGTTCTCCCAGGAGCTGTGAGCATGTTTCTAGCTGTGAAAACCCAACAGAATGGGCAAAAGTAGTTATGTAGTGTTTAATGCAGATTTATTTTCAATCTGCTTATATTTGTTTATAGAAATTGAATCACTGTCACCTAAAATTACCAATACATTTCTGAAATGGAAAATTGTGAATGACTTATTTCAGCATTTCATTGTTTCCAGTCTATGATCTGCTTTTATTTATACTGGTTATAACTATCCCTGATGTACTTTTTGGAAATGCTATTAATAAATTCTCTATTTTTTCTTGTCATACTTAACAGCATAAGAATTGGGCATACAGTGTCTGTAATCCCTTTCAAATTTGCTGAATTTACAGCAAAAGAATAGTCTTGATGCAGATGATTCTCCGCAGTATTTAGTGCCTTTAGAGTGAGTAGTGTTTAGCCACTAGCGCATGTAGCAAACATTTGTGCCTTTTTAGAGTGCTTCATAGGTAAATATTTATTCTGCACCATGAGTCTTGTCTGTATATATGTACAAGAATCTCAATTTGTGCTGATCATGTCTATGCTAAAGTTCACAGGAGTGCTAAAGCAATGATGCAAACACAAGCTGCCTACGCTGAATTTCTTCAGATCATTCTTTCTCCTTCCTCTATGATTATTCTCTCAAATGGATTGGTTTTATTTGTTTTTTGGTTTTTTTTAATGACCTCTTTAGTTCAGAGAGTGAATTCCTTCATGGCACTGTGATTATTTTTATGTGTTTGTTTCCTAATGGACTGGACTGCAGAGGGAAGTCTCACTGCTGCCTTGTCCCTGAGTGATCAGTTCACACACAGCATTCCACTATTATTTCAAGGCCAATTATTTTCCTTGAATGACTGGCATGTGTTGCTGTACAAATCCTAGTGACTAATGGGAATTGTTATTTTTGGGAAAAAAAAAAAGTGTATTTCCTAAATCAGCTGTCAAACCACATCATAGGTGGTGTGGAGCCTTTATTTCAATTCCAATTCTGTGTTTTTGCCAAAAAATGGAGCATCAGTTTGAGAGCACCATTCCTGGGAGCTGCTGGTAGTAAAGTAACCTGAATGGGAAGATGTTCTTGAGTCTGACAGCACAGATCCTTTCCTGGAGAGAGGCATTTTCCAGCTTTTACATTTCAGCAGTTAGCACAGAACACGTGCATTTAAGCACTGACAAGTTTGTTGGGTTGTTTGAGCGTTTCACAAGTGTCCCCCAAGAGCTGGTAGGGCAGCTCAGTGCTGACTGCTGGAGGAGGAGGCTGGGTGGAGTTTTGATTCTCCCTTTATATATCTGGCTTTAGATCTTGAGCAGCAGCTCACTCGTGCTCCTTGGCACAGACCAGAGCACTCTTAGTCTCCCCATCTCTTGGAAAACCTTCCAGGCTGCAGCTGCTTTAAGGTCTTGTGACACTGGAGGAGGTTTTTTAGTAACTTTGAGGGTTGGGTGCCCAGGCACAGTTGTTCACCTGGATGTTTCTGAGGCCCTGCAGCTCTGCCCAGAGCTGTGTGTGCAGGTGATCTGGGCAGAGACACACCACGCTGTGCGTGGGCTCTGTGGGCACACACTGCTCTCAGTTTTGCTTCCCCAGACTAACTAAAAGATAATGTTTTGGCTCTGCCCCAGGAAATGTGGTAACTTTGAAGAATTAGATCACGTACATCATTTAAGGAGCTTGAATAATGTCTTGCTATGCTGTCATGGAATCAATTTGGTGTCGAGAGAATAGATTATTTTTTTTCCTCCTCCTTAGACCTGACCTTGTCTGACTATGGCCAACGTTTGAGTCTGAGTATTTGTTTTTGAATTGTTCAAGAATGTGAGATGACTTTCCATGCCTGCCCAGCCAGCACTGTGCAGTCAGCAGGGGCGTTCCAGGGATGTCATCCCCTGGCCATAGCTGGAGAGCCGAGCAGTTCCCTGGAGATCCCATCGTGCTGCTGGAGCCAGTGCTATTCCTCACCTCCCCACTGAGGTCTGGCTCAGGAGTCACCCCCTCTCTAAAGCCCTTCTGTGAAGTGGCTGATGCATTTCAGCATGTTTTTGGCCTGAAGTGACTTGCATACACTTGCAGGCTCTCTGATTTTTTACCACATTAGTGATGTTACTGTAATGAGAAAACCTGCTATTGTTGTAGCCACTGTCAGTCAGTCCAGGCAGATTTTCCTCTGCAGTGCTAAAGCACCTGTGTCCAGGTACAGCCCTTCCCATTCCTGTTCCTGGTGAGGAAACAGCAGCTGCCTGAGCCCATCTTGTGAACTTTTGCACAGATCTCTTAGTGTTACCCATTTTGCCTTCCAACAGCAAGGGGATTATGTGTCATTTTAATGTAACCTCAGTTTGAAAAAGTTCCTCTTCTACTGATGCACTGTTGTTTTTTCTCTCTCTCCCCCCTCCCTGTATCTCTCCAATTTTACATGAAGCTTTCTCTCAAGCTGGTAAGCACATTTACAGCATGCCTGTCCTCTGTTTTAATCACAATTTCCTGTGTGTGTTTGAATGTGCACTGTGCCACATGTGACATGATACTGAAATTAACTGTGAAATTTGTTTCTTCTTTGTGTTTGCTTTTTTTGGCATTTATCAGATAACTCTGAATACACAGGTCTGGAGTCTAATAGAGGTGATCAGAATTCAGTCTTCTAATAAGCTGCTAAAAATTAACTCTAATACATAGTTTAGTTTTCACTTTTATAATCTAGGGCTATGAAAATGTAGAAAAACACTACTGAGTAATTCTGCTATTTTATAAGCATACATTAAAAGAAGGGAGAAAAAAAAATAAAGGTGTCTCTGCTTGCTGGACCTTTTCCAGAGAGCCATGCATGTCTTTCTGTAGCTCCCAAGTTTGCTTTCTATGTCCAGGTATTACTGGAAATCTGCATCATTATCACCTACATTTTACAGCCCTATGTAGTCTTTCAGAATAACCAATAATGATATTAATTAAAATTCTGTAAACCTTAACCAACAAGGTTAACTCAATCTGATTGGAATTCACAAATGGAGAGATATGCATAAATGTGAATCCTAAATTCCATCTTGGATGCTACTGAGAAGGTTTCTTGAACTATGGTAAGATTTTACTGAGTGGGAAAGGGAAGGGGTGGACAGACTTGGGAAAGCAAATTATCTTCTGAACTTCATACACAAGGTACTGTTTTGCTTGAGACACTCCACACCTTGACCTCCTCCTGACAGCTTATCTGCATTCCTGTCCCTTGGAGAGCCCAGTCACAAGGAGAATGCAACTGGTTTGCTGACCCACCTTGTGCAAGCATGTGAGAGACAGTGACTGATGGCAGATGTGGTTGGAGAGCCTCAGGATCTGCAGGAGCACCTTTACTGCATGAGCTTCAAAGTGCTCTTATTCCTCACCAATTAGTGACTTTGGGTGGTCTTTCCCTTCCCTGTGAGGGTGGTGAGGCCCTGGCACAGTTTGTCCACAGAAGCTGTGGCTGCCCCATCCCTGGAAGTGCTCAAGGCCAGGGTGGATGGGGCTTGGAGCAACCTGGGATAGAGGAAGGTGTCAGTTCCTGCTGGTGCTCTGGCAGCACAGTGACTTGCTTGGGCTCCTTTAGCAATTGCTGCTTCTCCCTGAAGACCTGTGGTAGCTCTGAGGAATGATGGAAGTGTCTGGAATACTTGCAGACCTTCTTTTGGCTATTGCCAAGCCACTGTCCTGGGAGTCCAGTGCAATTATTACACTCGTTTTCCTGGTCACAGTGCTGGTGTCGTGTAGCTGAGCTAAACCTTTGTTTGTAGGAATAAATCCTCCCTAAGTGGCTGACCTGGCCTTTCCCCAAGAATTACACAAGTTGAAAAGATGTGCAGAGAGGGCTGAGGCCCATTTGCACCTCAGGTGAAGGAAAGTGGCTGGTTGTAATCTCCCCTTTATCCTGCCTGTGCAAGAGCAAAACTGAGGCTGATAAACCTCCTGCTCTACCCCTGTGTAGCTTCAGACCAGAAACTAGTCCTAACATGGTCTCCTTTTTCACAGTCCTTTATCTTGGGACAACATCCTAAATCTCAATGTCTTTATGTAAGGGAACCTTGTGAGCTCCAGTTCTGATGTTCCTGTGACAGCACATCAAAAATAGCACAGCTTTCCCCTCCACCTCACTGCTGCAGCATTTTAAATGTCCAAGACTTGAGAGATGGCCCAGGTGTGTGTTTTTGCTTGAGAGCATGAAATGTGCCCAGCATGTGCAAAAACTGCTTCTTGACTTTCCCTTTTGGAGGAGGAATTGTAGCTTCTGATGGGAGATTACTGAGCACAGGATAAAGTCAGAGTGAGATCACCTCCCAGTCTCAGGTGTGCAGCTCTTTGGAACTCTGAGACTTTGGTCTGAAGCATTGGGAACAAAGCTACTGGCTTTAGGCCAGCCTAGGGCTTTTGAGGGAAGTTGAAGAATCAAAAACAAAATACCAAAAAGATGTTTTTCCAAATTTGTTTGGCTACATCTGTTGCATTCCCCTACTGTATAATGGGGGATATTTTCAAGCCTATCTGTCTCTTCTACTTAGAACTGAGGAGAATATGTCAGAATATGTCATTTAATCTTTCTTTTAACTGCTTGTTTGTTTACAAAGCTGCCTCCAGATACTTTGCCTTAAAAATGTGTGTAGCTTTAGTGTAGATTATCCATAAAATAGATTGAATCACTCTCATGTCTAATGTGATGTGGGAGTTACTGTCAAGCAAAATATTAACATTAAAGAGTAAATTAAGATAGATCTGTCCTCTACCAGGCACAACAAGTAACATAAGCACTGTCAGATCTCCATGTGGATAAAGTTTCAGAATCAGCAAAACTTCCTTAGTAATTTGTCTTAAATTTGCTTTCTCATTTTCTCATGAATGGAATTTTAAGTGTGTTATTGCACAGATG
The DNA here is from genome assembly GCA_013400695.1 of Neodrepanis coruscans. Taxonomy (NCBI): domain Eukaryota; kingdom Metazoa; phylum Chordata; class Aves; order Passeriformes; family Philepittidae; genus Neodrepanis; species Neodrepanis coruscans. The sequence goes on from VYZS01062115.1 coordinate 39,999, forward strand.
ATTGAGGCGTAACTAGATGTATGTGCTGCTTTTGACAATCAGTACAGCAGCAGTTTAATCAGGCCTGATCTTATTTTGGAATGGCCAGTCCAGAGGAGAAGGTGACCTGTCTGCTGGTGTCCTCCAGCCCTCTGACACCCACACACTTTTCTTTCTGAACAGCTTGTTCTGCAGCTGCAAGAGAAAGTCACAGTGTTTCAGCACATTCAGTACAGAGTCAAGGGTGTAATGGGCAGCTTTTGTGGCAGTGTGTCCATTAATCATCCTTCTCTGAGAGAGAAATGTTGTGTTTTAGTAAGACTGATGTCCCAATCCCGTTCACAGACAGATCGCTGAATTGGGTTACTTAGTTTTGTGGTTTTACCCTTCTTTATCCCATAGGCTGATATTCCCCATTAAAAATGGGACATGTAATGAGCAGAAACCAAAATAAGTAAAACCTGTCCAAACTCAAGCTCATGGGCAAGAACCTCATTGCACTGGGGTGCAACTAATTAATATTGATGTGTGTTCAGTGTAACCCACCCAAACTGTCCCATAGGCAGGATAAAAATAGGTGTTACTGTAAAGAAAATAGTGTGGATGTATTTTATGTGTCATCTATCTGCTATATCTGATTGAGGCAATCAAGAGGAGACATAGCAGTTGGAAGGCAGAAAAGGGGTTTTCAAGCAGAATCATGCAAAGGTAACCACTGTGGTCTTCACATCTTTTTCCTTCAGTTATGATTTCAAATTGATTGATTCTGTGGCTTTGATATAACTCCTGATTTTTATGCTAATACAAGGGAGAGAGGAAAAACTGAGAGACTTTGGAATGGAAGGTGGATCCTGGAAAGTAAGCAGCACGTTTTTTAAATTGCAGAATCCAATGGAAAATGCTTCTATTAATTTGGTGTGTTCAGGAGAACCCTGACATAAATTGTGTTGGACCAGCAGTCAGTCAGCTGTTAATGGTGAACAGGAGAAGTGTGACTGTGACACAGGAATAAAAGCCAGGAACTGCTTTTATGGGAATGCTGTCTCTAGCAGGGTGAAGGAAGGCAGGAAAGATCAGCTTTCCATGAGAAAGGAACTCTGTTGAATAAAATCTGATGATTGTGATAAAAATAATTTCTCATCTTTGCTGTTGAATTCTGGAAATCTCCAGCTGATCTTCCACTAGCCACTGTTGTGGAAGCAGGATGTGGTCCTGGGATCATTTTTAGGGCATCCAGATTCCTGACCATTCAGGAAGTGATAACACAGTGCAATGATAACAATGCTTCAGACCATTGTGATTTTGCACAGGTTTTTGTGAGCTGTTTTCAAAATGCAATCCCAAAGGATTCTTTCGGACTCTGATTATTAATTTTTTTTTTCCTTATCCCCCCCATCCCTCCTCCATTCCACTCTGTGCAGGGAGCAGGGCCCGAAGACTTCAGCAACCTCCCACCTGAGCAAAGAAGAAAGAAGCTTCAGCAAAAGGTCGATGAACTAAATAAGGACATTCAGAAGGAGTTGGATCAAAGGTGAGTCAAACCTCTCCAATGAGAAATGAGATCAGTAGTCTCATACAGCACAGAAACTACTATAATATAAGGAAGAGCAAATAAGAACAAGGTCTGGGTTTGGTTAATGTGCTGTGTCTGATGGACATGGATAGATCACAACAAGAGGGGCTGTTCTGAGCATATCATCATCCAAAGTGCTGATTCTTTGATGTGTATCTGAAATCTCTCTGATCTGTAGCTTAGATTTCCTGGAAGCAGGAAGATGACGACTCTTCTGCTTTTGTGAATGCTTTTTCTACAAGACTGCATGTAACATTCTGGTTGGGAATGAGGCTATTTTAGTTACCCACTTTTAATTGGTTCTGGCAGCCTGTATTTGTGCTTTGTGTTTGTTCACATTCTGCAGTTGCATTAAAGATTCAGTATGGTTTGTTTGCAAGAGGCAGAACTTTTCTTCCCTGAAGGATTTCAAGACTAGTCTATCCCTAAATACTACTTTGCATTGTACAGTTGTGCTGTTACCTTGCTTTCAAAAGCCTGTTTATTTTGCCTACTAACCCAATATTTCTTCTTTATATTTTATCATGAATAAGGAAGGAAAACTGCATGTGGTTATATGATTTCTTACTGCTTTGTTTTTAACTCTGTGGCAGCTTTGATTTGTCTGTACAGATTTTCCTTTCTGGTCTGTATTGATTCTGAGGTAACCCAACTTTAAAATTGGATATGGAATTGGAGCTGAGTGTTAGTTTAAATAAAGATGGAGGACATACCACCAGCAGTTAAATAAGAGTTAAACAAATAGCAATAATTGTGACTCATATGTTTGCAACATTGTCCCTTAAGGCTTCAAGCAGAGTGCAGTTCCACTTCCCTGCCACCCACACTTTTTCCCAGTTTCCACACACACAAAGCAAAGGCAGGCACATCTTGCAATTGTCAAGAGTTTGGTGGGAAACTAAAATATCAAGGGTGTCAACTTGAGTCGTGGGACTTGTATTAACCTTTCTCCCCCCAGCTAATGCCTAAAGAAGGGCTGAGTAGTTGCACCAGTAATACAGGAAATCAGCTCATAATTCCATCTTCCTCTCAGCTCTGAAATGTCCATCATCAGGCAGATAACTTTGTAAGCTCAGCCTCAGCATGACTCAGGTCAGAGGGAGCTCATTGCTATCAGTGTGAGCTCTGCAGGAATTAAGGCAGGTCCTGCATCAGTCCTGGTCTGATGGCACCACATCCATCATAGCAGGAATTAAAATTACCATCTCTGACACCCTCTTGGCATCAGGGCTGATATTGAACAGCCCCCTGAAAGAGCTGAGTGAAGATGCCTTGTGATTTAGCAGGAAGCAGGATTGCATTTTGTAGCCTAAAATCTGTCTGTCTCTGTGCTGTGACAAACACAAACCATCTGGAGTCAGCTGCATTTTAAGCAGTGTGAAATAAATATCTAACAAATTCTTTGGGTTGCTGAAGACAAACTGCAACAGGCAGGGTGAGAATTTCTGGTTAGTACTCCATTTCTATTATTGATACATCCACGTATATGTCTTTGTCCCAGTTTCTCAACTGTAGGTCAGCCCATGATGGACAATAATGATGAAACTGTTTGTCTCTGCCCCAACTGGGCTGATATTCATCTAGAAAGTTGGACCTGTCATTCATTGTGATGGTTGCAAGGTTTTTTTATTATTATTTTCCCCAGGGTTAGCAAGTAGATATTGTAGTACAACAGTAACAGGCTAAAAATCAATACCACATACATTCTCACGTTGTAGGTAAGTCGCTATTTTTCATCTCTGACGGTGTAAATTCTCTTCTGGCGAGTGATTTTATTGTTATTTTTTAATGGCAAAAACCATCTGTATGTTCTCAGCTCTCTCTCTCTCTAGCAGCTTAGTTTGAACCCTAGAGTGAAGAAGAGGCAGTTTATTATCCTTTTATTTGCCCTCATTTAGAGAAAGTGTAACAGGGGCAAATGCCTAACACATGTTTTATTTTTCTTCTGCCTCTCAGAGATGCCTTAACGAAGATGAAAGATGTTTATATCAAGAACCCCCAGATGGGAGATGCAGCAAGTGTGGACCACAGATTAGCAGAGCTTGGACAGAACATTGAGAAGTTACGATTAGAAGTTCAGAAGTTTGAGGTATGAGAAGAGACATTTTGGTAAAAAGCAGCTCAGCAAGTGCTCAGATCTGAGCAGGTGCTTCATGGCTTTTCCAGATGTGTTGATGCACTTTCGTGCTGTGTGCAGGAAAGTGCCACTTGAGCACTTGCATTAATCAGGTTCTTTGAGCCTATTTGTGGAACATAAACATGCACCATCTCCTGTGACTCTCAGCTCACAGTTTAATTTGCCACAGAAAACAGATTGTGCTAAATGGAGGTGAAAAGAATATGTAGTGCTCTCTGGACTGCCCAGAGGGGTTCAGATGATTATTTAATTAATTTAAATAAATTGAAGCATCATGTTACAGATGTCTGTGGAAAATCAGAGTGACATAAATGCAAAACACCATTTAGACTAACAGCAAGACAGAAGCCATCAGATGAAATATGTTTTAAGAAACAGCCTGCCATGAACAGGAAGCTTCTGAGCAATATAAAATCTCAAGAGCAGGANGCATCATGTTACAGATGTCTGTAGAAAATCAGAGTGACATAAATGCAAAACACCATTTAGACTAACAGCAAGACAGAAGCCATCAGATGAAATATGTTTTAAGAAACAGCCTGCCATGAACAGGAAGCTTCTGAGCAATATAAAATCTCAAGAGCAGGAGGAGTGTTTGGAATATATGAAGCTCATTATAATGACATGAGAGAGATTGTAGGGCTGAGAAAGACTTGCTTTCTACACTACTTTTTGTACATAAACAGACACAGCCCATTGATTCTTGATGTTTCTTAGAATTATGGCTTTTCTATCTGTTGCTTTCTTACCCATTTGAAATCAGTGGCTCATTCTTTCTCCCCAGCTTTAGTTCTCTTACATTCAGCAGTCCCAGAGGTTGCTGTGTCTCTGGTGTTACTGAAATTGCTCTTAAGATGCCACGCAACTTGATTGTGACTAAAGCAGCATCATCTCCTGGCAGCTGCTGTTAACTGCTTCCCTTGGCTGATGACATTTTTAGCACCCAGTCTCCAAGAATTGTTTAAAATTTCAGTACAGTTTTTGGCTGGACAGACGGATTTAATACACACAAAAAGTCCAAAAACTGTTCCCCTGACAACTGCCACCCAAAAGAAAATGTGAATACTTTTACAAACCAATCTTTAAGTCTGTACTCTGAGTGCCAGAGGTGGTCCAGCAGATTGAAAGGGCTGTGTCTCCCTGGCAGGGCTGGCTGGTGGATGTGGAGGGCCGGCTGCCCGCGCGGAACGAGCAGCCCCGGCGGCAGAGCGGGATGTACGAGCCCCAGAACCAGTCAGCAGTGAACAGCTGTGCCCAGGACAGAGAGAGGTACAGTATCTGTACAGGGCAGGCAGCTGCCCTTGGTGAGAACTGGAGCTCTGCAGTGCTCACAAACCCATTCCTGTCACCAGACCCACTGCAGGCACTCAGAGGTGTTTTGCTTCCTCACTTTACCATATCCCAGCTCCAAGAGCTGTGTTTCTGAACTGGCTGATAGTCCCCACACTCACTGCTGTGAAAGCGGGTGAGATACTGCATTTTTACAGCTTTTAATGGGGAAAATGATGGGTCTCACTCATGTGGTGTCACATCCCTTTGGAACCACTGAGCTGCTCCAGCTACAGTTGCTCCCCTTGCTTGAAATAAACAAGTGGTTCTCTCTGCTGCTGAGGTTGGTCGCTATAGTTGCTGTGTTTTTCCTCTCTTGAGCAGCCCGGATGGCAGTTACACAGAAGAGCAGAGTCAGGAGACTGAGATGAAAGTACCTGCAACAGACTTTGACGACGAATTTGACGATGAAGAACCACTACCCACCATAGGAACATGTAAAGCGCTCTATACATTTGAAGGTATCACTCCAACTTTACCCTCATTTCACTTCATTGTTGGGTTTTTTTAGTTCATATGCTGAGAACAAGTGGGAAAACTTTGTTTAGTCCCTGCTGTGCAAACAGCCAAAGGGCAAGTGAGGCTCTGACATGATTCTGTTTGTAGAGAGGCACTAAGTGATTTGTCCCCTGTTACACAGGAATCTTGCAAGAAAAAGAACCAAACCTCTTCTGTCAGGATCACATTTATCTGGGTTTCTTTGTGTACCCTATTGGCTCCAGAATTACGTGCCCCTCTTCTTGCTGCCATTGATGCAACAAAAGTTGTGTCCACACGTGGTCTGAGTGTGCCCTGAGCACCCCACACTGCCTCTGGTTCCCTAAAATCCCTGTTGCTATGTCTTTCAGGTCAGAATGAAGGAACAATTTCTGTAGCAGAAGGGGAGATGCTCTATGTAATAGAAGAAGACAAAGGTGATGGGTGGACACGGATCCGAAGGAATGAAGATGAGGAGGGCTATGTCCCCACTTCGTATGTTGAAGTCTATTTGGACAAAAATGCCAAAGGTGCTATGACCTATATTTAATATTATTATTATTTTTATTTCATTGCTTTCACAGAGATAATCCAACCCTGAAGCTGCTCTGTGTTGCAGATAGAGCCTTTTAAAAGTCTGTACAATGCCACCCAGTGCATTATTTTGTACACGGACTAATTATGGCTTGCTGTACTGCAAAACGTGCTTTTATTGCTCAGAGGAGGGTAGTGTGGGAGACTGTGAAACCACAGGGGAAATGCAGCCTTTCCTGCACAGTGTTTGGTCAACTGTCACTGCCCTTGCACACCCAACTTAGTGCAGGAAGCACAAAGACATTTGGGATAATACAGGCTCTCCTCAGATATTTAGGTGGCATCTCAGACACATTCACAAGTCAACTGTTTGTCCCAAACTCATTCAGTGGGACTTTATATAGGAAATATTTAGGCTGCTGGTTTGTGTCTGTGTGGGAGCTTTTCAGAGCCTCTTGTGTTCTGGGGACCTTTTGGATTGAAATCTGGTTGTCATTTTGTGTGTGAGGAAGGGGAAGGAGAGATCTTGTCAAAACTCCAAGCAGCACTCTGTGGTCCTTGATAAATGGGTAAAACATTAAGAAAGCTCCTCTGTTCTCTCCCACCTTGTTATATTTCAGATGTATTTGCTGTTTCAGATGACCATAACTAATGGTTTAATCTTTTGCTCACACAAGATCAATGGAGGCATTCAGAGTCTGGACACCACAAGTTTGTTGCTTTTAATTTCTCTCAAGTAGGTGTGTTGTGTAAGGGAGCAAGTGCTGCAGGGCAGTCCTGGCTGGAATAAATGCCAGCTCTGAACACCTGGTAATGGGAGATACACTGAGAAATCAAAAGATTTTAGTCCTGTTTCAAATTGGGAAGGCTTAGAACTCCACTGTTAAGTAATTTGTGTTTTATTCAGTCACTTAATCCTTCAGATTATTGTTGTGTTTCCTAGACCTTAGAGTTCTTGGTGTGAATCAAGCTGCCTCATTCAAGTCAGAACCATTTTTCTTGGGATTTATGGACAGTAGGAAGACAGGAGTAGAACTGTGTGTAAACCAACACTTTAAGTTGAGCAGTTCACACTGTTGGATTTCATGTTAATCAGTGCAGTGCCTTGTCTGCTGCAGGTGAAAATCTGGGCCTTGTTTTATTTTGCCATAATACAGGAGCTTTATGTTTGTGTTGGCAAATGCAGGGTCAGCTGAGGTGCAAAAGAGTTAAGAAGCTTCCACTTATATAGAATAAGAATTCAGTCAGTGCTGGGGCTGAAGGCTGGTGCAGCTGTAGCCATGATGGAAGTTTTTCAGACTGTTTTAAGTTTTTCCATTAATTTTACTGGACTTCAGGAACAAAATCTAAAGTATCTTTGAGTATCTAATGTATAGGAACTATAATGTTGACCTTTTTATTTCTCAATTCTCTGGTTAAAAAGAAAAGCTATAAGAGAACTTTCATGGAATGCACCATAAAGATTTGGGGGAAATGCTGTGTTTAAGAGAGAAATTTTGTTGCAAGCTGCAAATTTCTCATTTGATTTTTAATGCATTTTTAGAAATTACTTAATCCCTGAAATGGAAGCGATGACATTCCTGAAAACAGCACTGTAAATACTAAAGCATTTGCAAACTTTGGTAATTCCTTCTCTTTTTGGAGAGAAGCTTGAGCAGCTGATGCTGCTAAAGGTTGGTTGCAGCTCCAAGTTACACCTTGGTGACTCCCAGCCAGCAGAGTTGGTCCTGGCTCAGGAGTGCCCATTTTGGGAGCCACAGGCAGCTTTGCCTGAGAAATGCCACTGCTAAAGCTCTGTGAAAAGCTGCTTTTTCAGTCAGCTGAAGCCTGTGCTGTCAGGGCTCTGCTGCAGAACTGAGTAGGACAGGTAAGTTGTGTGCTGCAGGTGCCCTCCTGATCATAGTCTTCAAAGAGCCAGCTGGGCCCCTGCAAATAAATACGTGTGAGGACTGTTGGTGACATTTACAAGGGTGTTGACAAACCCTGTCACAAAAAGAACAGTAATGTCTATTTTGTTTTGCCTTTTTTTTTTCCAGATGTGTACAAACCACTTCAGAAAATCTCTGAGTAGGTTTGCATAGGCCTGTCCACCCTTTATTCTCCTGGTTTGCTGCTACGGTTGTTTTAAGAGCTCTATTTGAGAAGGTTTTCTTTAGAAGAGATGAATGCACATGTCATATCTCCATCACTGAAAGACTCTGTTAGGTACCACTCACTCAGCTGATGCTTTGTCAGGTCGCCTCTGAAATGTCAGTGTTCAGCACAGCCGAGGAAAGTGCTGGCCCAGCTGTGTCCATGCAGTGTAAATGGCACTCTTGTCCTTCCCAATAGAAATGGGAGCTGCAGGGTTCATTCTCCTTGGGATTTATGCAGGAAACTGTTCTGTGCACACCTGGGTGTAGCATCTTGCAGGGCTTTTCTGTACCTGTCGGGTGTCTGGTGCTGAGAATTGTCAAATATAGGAACTAGTTACTCAAGATGGACCATTCTGTGTTACTGACTCTGGTACCTCATCATCTTCTTGGGAACAAAACTGTCTTTCACTGAGGGATGTTGTGAAATCGTGTGATACACAAAAAAACCTGCATGGNCTCTGTGAAAAGCTGCTTTTTCAGTCAGCTGAAGCCTGTGCTGTCAGGGCTCTGCTGCAGAACTGAGTAGGACAGGTAAGTTGTGTGCTGCAGGTGCCCTCCTGATCATAGTCTTCAAAGAGCCAGCTGGGCCCCTGCAAATAAATACATGTGAGGACTGTTGGTGACATTTACAAGGGTGTTGACAAACCCTGTCACAAAAAGAACAGTAATGTCTATTTTGTTTTGCCTTTTTTTTTTTCCAGATGTGTACAAACCACTTCAGAAAATCTCTGAGTAGGTTTGCATAGGCCTGTCCACCCTTTATTCTCCTGGTTTGCTGCTACGGTTGTTTTAAGAGCTCTATTTGAGAAGGTTTTCTTTAGAAGAGATGAATGCACATGTCATATCTCCATCACTGAAAGACTCTGTTAGGTACCACTCACTCAGCTGATGCTTTGTCAGGTCGCCTCTGAAATGTCAGTGTTCAGCACAGCCGAGGAAAGTGCTGGCCCAGCTGTGTCCATGCAGTGTAAATGGCACTCTTGTCCTTCCCAATAGAAATGGGAGCTGCAGGGTTCATTCTCCTTGGGATTTATGCAGGAAACTGTTCTGTGCACACCTGGGTGTAGCATCTTGCAGGGCTTTTCTGTACCTGTCGGGTGTCTGGTGCTGAGAATTGTCAAATATAGGAACTAGTTACTCAAGATGGACCATTCTGTGTTACTGACTCTGGTACCTCATCATCTTCTTGGGAACAAAACTGTCTTTCACTGAGGGATGTTGTGAAATCGTGTGATACACAAAAAAACCTGCATGGAATAACCAGCTCTGTATAAACTTTGCATTGCACCCAGTAGAAATTCCACATTCCCTTCCAGCAGAAAGTTTGGGTGCCATGCAAGGATAGAGGCTGGTTTGTGAAGTTAAACTTGTTGATAAAAGCTATTTTGGAGCCGTGGGCTGATGAGCATTTTTGGCTCCTTGGTCTGTTCCCCCTCACCTCTGATACCAATCCTTATGGACAGCTCTGGGATTCCCAGTGCTGCAGCTCTGCTGTTTGCTGTAACCATCATGCAGAGCCTTGACTTATATAAATAAATAGGTAAAAGTTAACCATGCTGATGCACTTTTTATCTAGGATATATCTGATTATTTAATGCTTGCCAAATTATTTAGGAATCGGTAATTATAAACTGGACTGTGGCTTTTAAAAATCCTTTTGTTAAATATGTGCCCTTAGTTCTCCCAGTATAAAAAACAAATTGTATATAACATAACTTAAAAACTAAAGTTACTTGAATTTGTTTTTATCCTTTTATATGTGTATAAATATAAATGGTTTTATAGGCTGTTCTGCTTAACCCAGCTGTTGTTTGGTAACTCTTGGTCCCTCTTATGTGGATAAGTGTTTCTGGTTACTCAGTTGCCTACACCTGGTTGGACTCACATAGAAACTGCTGTTGTGTTGTTAAGGTTTGTTAAATCTGGCCAGTGTGGTTGTCTTGTTTCCTTTCTTATTTTTTAAAGAATCATCACCTGTCAGGAATCTCTTTATAGCTTGATGTACCATGGTGTCTTCTTCTAATAAACATTATATTTTCTCATTCCTGTGAGGTTTTGGTTTTTTGGGATTTTTTTAATGGCAACTACTGGTAAATGGCAATAATTAATGACAAAAACTAGTGAAATTGAACTTTACTATGGCCCAGTATAAATGCAATTCCTATTCAGGAAAAATACTTTGTAGTGGCTTTGTGAAAATTTTTTTGTGCTGTCATTTGGAGGTGTTTTATGGAATTGGGTACAAAGGAGGTGGCAAAGTTCCCCTGCTCTCTCAAAAGTGAGAAAAGTTTGGACCAAATCCCACTGGATTGTGGCTTCATTGGCCAAAGGAAAAACTTGCTCCTCAGCCAGCAAGCTGTGTGTGAGAACAGGGATGGGTTTGGGGGCTTAGGCTGGATCACTGACCTGTGTATTCCTGGGCCTCCCTTGGGATCAAAAGGTCTCTGCAGCCTGTGATGGAAAGAAGAGCTCTGGGCTCCTCTGCAAACTTTGTGTTTCAGTTTCCTGTTGTTCAGTATCATTGATGGTCTCTGGAGCTGTCACTTGAACAGATGCAGTGCTGCTTTTCAGACTGAAAATTAAAAAGCTGTTTGTTTTCTCAGTGGCACAAAGTAGGTGCTGGCAGGGTCCTGTTCCTGAGTTTACATCCTCCTCCAGGAGAAGAGCAGTGTCCCAGTGATGCTCATCCCCAGGCTGGAGGGAAGGGCTGAGGGTGAAGGATTGCTTTTTGAGTTGGGATCCTTCCTTAACCCCCTGTAACCCAGTAGATGCTTGGATGCTCTATTTCCTTTAACCTCCTGCAGGCAGTGCTGCTCTTAAGGGATCCCATTTCCCCCAACCTCTTTCTAATCCAGTCTCTTTCTTTTTGTCTTTCTTATGTTTTAGATTCCTAAAGGTGTTTGTGCTGGTGCAAGAACCTCGGGGCGAGCTTGTCACAGAAGGAGAAACAAAATGGTCTGTTTACCCTGCAGGCAGTTAAAACACTCCCATGGAAAGCCAGACTCCCAGTCTTGTCTGGAGTTCCCCCTTGAAAAATTCAGATCTAAATTCCATCCCAGTACCACTCAGATGCTTGCTTTTTTCCATGGCATGCTACTTGTGGCTTGGATTATCTTATCAACCTTTCCCACTCTTCTGGCACAGCCCCTCTGTCAAACATAACCCACACTTTCCCCCACCCAGTTCCTCCCAATTTCTGTCAGAGACCTGCTGGCTGCCCTTGGATGCAGAGGGCAGCTGGAGAACCCCAAGCATGTGCTGGTCTGTTTTCTGTCCCCTTGTTCCTCAGTCCATCTGAATGTACACACTGGCCCATCAGCATTTCACACGGTGCCTTTAGTGCTTATCCTGCAGGAATTCTCATTGGAGAGCATGGAAGGGAGGTGTATCCACATGGAAAAAAACTTCTCCTGGGCACAGTGTTACAGCAGCTGGACTGGGCTCTGAATTTGCAGATACTAAATTTGATCCACATGCACTATTCAATACTCTGCTTTCCCCAAAAGATCACTAATACTTGTCAGCCTTTTTATTTTTTTTTTATAAAAAACCAAGGCTGATGCTCATTCCAAGTATCAAATCCCTACGACCTTGCTGTTTCCTGAAACCCTTTGAGCTCACGTGTGTACGATGGTTTTCCTGCTTGTTCTCTCTGCCCCCTCTTTACCCTCCCTCCTACTCTGTCCCTCCTCTTCCTGACACACACACAGACACACACAGACAGTGGCATTTTGGTTTGAAGCCCCTTGTTGCTGGTCACAGGCCCCATTTGGCTCTTGTTTCAGCCTGCATGCTCGCCCTGTTGCCTTGCCTGCGCCCACCTTCCTCAGGGTCACGTTATTTTGTGGCTCGTGGTTTTAATCTCTTTGCAGTTTTCTTTTGTTGGTTTGGGTTTGGTTGTTTGTTTTTTTTTTCTCTTCCAGCATTTCAGACCTGCCTTTTCTTTTTGCATGACCTCCTGTGCATTCTCATCAGTTAATGTTTGAATAACAGAGGGTTTTTTAGATAAATAAAAGAGAAAAAAGAAAAAAAAAAATCGCACTATTTCCTTCTCCCGCCTTGTCATGGAGTGGACCTGGACCCAGCAGCCAGACAGGAATTGTGACCACCCTGTTTCTCATATGGTTTGGTTTGAAGCAGAAGTAGGATGATAAGTGATGCTGCACTTTATCATATCATGCAGTGAGGAGAGAGCTACAATATCTCCAAGTATCACATGATCTGGACCTCAATTGCCTATGAAAGGGTCAATTGCTCTCTAAACTTCTGTATTTGAACTTGGTTTCCCCTCAATCATTACCATTGCTTGGGTTTTACAGTCATCTTGGACAAGTTTGAGCCCTGCAAGAGTCAGTTACCACTAAATAGCTCCTGAGGGCTGAATTTATTCATGGATCAACACATCATTTGGGGATCTACTGGCTGTAATCCAACTTCAGCATATTTTGTACAATCCCGATTTTCAGAAAATTGATACGGAAGCCACTGTGGGCAGTGATCCTAAAATGGAACCTCTCAGGGTGAGTTTGCAGACAGAGAAGTGTTGTTTTGCTGCCTGTTGTTCTGTTGTGCAGGGTCAGCATATCAAAAGGTGCCCCAGAATTACTCCCTCCATGCTGGGAATGGCCTGGGTCATCCCCACATGGGATGAAGCAATTTTTAAGTTGTCTTACATGTTGTGTTTATAACTCTGCCCCTTTCTCTCCATGCAAGATACCAACTTTGGCTTTCACTAGCACAGTCCCTTGGTGCTACAGTTGGCCCTGTATCTGTTGTTTGATGGTGCTCAATATCTGCATCAACCAGCAAAAGGTTCGTGTTTTAAATCCAAACCAAGTGGCTCTGAAGCCTGTGCTGAGCACAGGGAACACCAATCCTGAGGCCATTCCACTGCAGCATCAGAGGGTCATAATCCATTAAATCACATCCTTATCCTTGCTGCTACTGTGGTCACTGAGCTGTTTAGATCCATGAGACTCCAAGAGGGATCCACTCAGTTGGCACCTGTGGCTTTGTGGCATCCACCTGTTGGAGGATCTAAAAGGGTTGAGCAGGTAACAGGTGTGCAAAAATACCCTTAAAATATTTTTTAGCTGCAGTATTTTTATTCTTGTGTCCAATGCACTGTTGAATCAGCAGCTAAGAATTCATTTTCACCTATTGTTGTGCCATCTATGTAAAAATTAGATCAAAGTTTGCTTTTCTATATTTAATCTGGGTGGACAGTATATTATTGTCAGCCTCTGTGGAACATTGGAAAAATTGCAATGTCTGTGTTGCTAAATTGTGCTGTAGAAGGAGCATTAGCTTTAGCTGACTGATTGACTCAGAGTTTTATTAAAAAGACCATGTATGGAGTTTTTATAAACTTGGCAACTAGTTCCCAAAAGCCTGGATCTTAAAATTTATTTTAAAAAACAGTGTCAGTTGTAACCTGCACAGGTTTATTCTGCTGCCGTTATTCAGGGTAATGAGTGAGTAATTTCTGTAGAATTTACCTTTGGCAAATGCTGAAGAACTAAATATGTGACTGGTTTATAAAAACTCTGCCTGGATTTACTAATCTTGCCCAGCAGCATGGACTGTACATCCTATGAAATCTCATGATCCCCAGCAAAAGTCTCTAATGCCCTTTCTTAACACCTGTAAATAGAGAAGAAACATATTTACTGATACTCAAAAGTTGTGTTTAATGCTGAGTATTTTTCAGAAGTTCATTTAGTTTGATGCATATTGTTCTTTGGTTTTTGTTTTCCTGCCTGAAATGTCAAAAGACCTAAAAGAAGCCAAATTCTATTTTAACATGATGATGTCGAGCACTTTTTTATTTGTATATGTGTGTGTATGTGTGTTTGAGCACTGATCTCGAGATTTCGGTGGCATCTCAGTGTTGTGATTTCATTGCCAATGTAAAAGGTTCTGGTGTTGCCCATTCATTTCTGGAGACAGAATTCAACCAAATAAAGTGCTTCCATTTGAAAGCGAATATTGACCTTGTAGCAATGAAACAAAGTCATCTGCATATTTAAATAAACATTTAATTCCAGAAATACAGTTTCACTGGACCCTTTTGATAAGATTTGTTGGGTTTTGTTTGGTTTTTATTTCTTATTATTTCCTACTGGAATTGTCAGACATTTGAAGTATTAATTTGCCTCTGCCTGTCTCACAGAGCGAGTTCTCATCAGGTCCCTTTGAGATGTAATTTTATCAAATTTTTACCTTTCCAGCTGGCACTGAAGACAGAATGAAGTGGTTTGCCTGGTTTTTTAATTTGATCATCTGAGGAGAAAAGCATGGGCTGTTCTGGCTGCAGTTGGTGTTGGGAAGGGCAGGTGGTTCATGCTTTTTCCCACTTCAGTAGGAATCCATGAGAACTGGAAAGTTGAGGAAAATACTTCAGCTGAGAGAGTTGTACCATGGAAAATGCTTTGGTTTAGCTGGAAGTCTTGGCAGATGTGTTTGCTGCAACAACTTCTTGTAAGCCTGGCAAGTAATGGATTTGGGCATGGATGTGTGGACATGCAGGTGTGTCAAACACAGCAACACTTCACCCAATAATCCAAAAATCTGGTTGGTGAATGGTGTGTGTGTGTGTCTCTAGCTGAGACAAAATCCCTCTGGCTTCTGGCCAGCTTTTCCACCACCCTTTTGTCCAGGACATTGGAAACAGCCCATCCCAGAACCATAAAATCTTGCAATTGTGCTGCTCAGTAGGTGACACCTGGCTGATTATTTTTTCTGAGAAATAGTCTACAAATTATTTCTTTTTCTAAGATAAGGTTGCTTTTTTCCTTTTAATAGGATCGTGGTTGTTCTTTGCCAGCACTAATTAACACCCCTGTCAGTTCAGGACTAATGGGGCTGTTTCTGACAGGCTGCTTGTCTTTGTGGTTTTGAGCAATAATGATTATGAGGGGGTTTCCTTCTGGCTCTGACTTGGGATTTATCTTTCACAGAATGACTTTAAATAGAAACAGCACAACCAAAGGGGTGACTGAGGGCTGGGGCTGGAAGCTGAGCTGAGTAATTAATGGAGAATTAAATAAAATGAGCTTTTTATGTGCTGGCTGTCACTGGGTGAGTGGGTGTGCATGGAGTGAGTGTGATGTGGCCATGGGGGAGGGTGGGCAGGTCCCACCCAGCGAGGTGTGACATCATGGGGCTCAAGCAGGTGAAACTGCAGGTGTGTGGGTGCTGCATCTCCAGAGGAAGAGTCAATTCCCCTTCCCACGGGTTGAGGCAGAGAATGGAGCAGGAGTGACAGAGTGTTTTGTCATCTGTGTGTCACAGGTCTGCTGCATCTGAGCAATGGAAGAGGAGCAGCCTGTGTGGATTGAACTGCCACTCCCAGGAGCAGATCATCTAACACTGAGATTTGCTCCATCAGTCCAATGCATGAACAGTTCTTTCATCTCCCCTTTTTGCAAGAGACCTGACAAAACAAGGGAAAAAATTATTTGCAAAAAGAACTGATTAGAGTTCAGCACTAGCAATGGCTCCCAGAGCTAGAGCTGCATCCAAAATGTGCTCAAAATGCTGTAGCTGGCTTGAGCAGAGTTTGAGGAAAGTAATGCTGCAGTGGGATTTCAGATGTAATCTGGATACAGAACAACCCTGGAGTGTTTGAACAGGCAGATGATAACACAGAGTAGAGTCCCCTCCCTAGGAGGGTGTTGGTGTCTTCAGGAAGGTTTGCTCCTGTGGGCAGCAGGAAATTTGGATTCTATTTTTTTGTAAGTTTTCTTCCTTGCCCCCATCCCAGTCTCCCTGGAGGTGCCACCAGCCCTCTCACCAGGCAAGGCAGGCCAGAGGCAGCAGAGTGTTGAATGCACATGTATTTATTGTACCACATTTTCAGCACAAGGTCTAACACTTAAGCACAGGAGTGTTTTTACAGTCCGTACAGCACCCCCCGGACGCACGGACAACACGGACATGCAGCCCTGCAGGCTCTGCAGCATCCCAGGGCTGCTGCAGTGGGGAACAAAGACAGCTTGGAACGAGAATCCCAACAGTGGCTCATTCTCTGACCTCCCCCTCAGGCCTGGCTAGGTCTATATAAGCATCCCATAAACAGGATTGTAAAATTAACATTCTGAACCGTTTACAGATATTTTTTAAAGAAGCTGCTGTTTGCAGCAATCTTTGACTAAGAAAAAAAAGAAAAAACAACCTGAAGGCCACATTTTTCTTCTCAAATTCTCCTGTCCTACTCCTATCTCTAAATCAAGGAGCAGCCTTACCCTCTCTGTCTCCCTTGCTCTCTTTTTCAGGGGAGGAGGTCCCTGCCTCACATGGAGTCTGGCACCACTAAGGCCAGATTTGATGCTGTGCATTCATCCAGCACCACAAAAACACAGTTTGGTTCCTCAGGCCATGGGAGGCACCTTATTCTTCTCTGCCTCCATTAAACCTCTCTCAAAGGCTTGCAAAGGTTTAACTCTTGCCTTAGGAGTTGAACAAAAAACTTTTTAAAAATAGCCCTGTTGAGAAAAGTGGAGTTTGGCCTTTTTTTGCCTTCAGTCTAGTCTGCACTGCCTCCATCAGCTGCTCCTTGGTGGCAATAGATTGTGGAGAAAAATTCATTAAATGAGCCACTGTATACACAAAGGACATCTGCAATGACCTCAGCACACAGGTGGGGGCTTGTTTGCAGAAAGCAGCTCATTCCTAAAAAGCTGCTTCACCAGCCTGGGCCCTGCTCAGCCAGGCCCCTTCCCCAGCCAAGGGTGATCCCTTGGAATGGGCTCCGTCAGATCAAACAGGCCCTTCCTCATCCTTCACACCCTCTGCTTGTTGTGACAGATGAGGAGACAGACACAGGCTTATGGCAGGGTCAGAGAATGGAGTTAGGAATCAGGAGTCCCAAAATCTGCATCAGAGCTGTGCTGTGTCCACCTGAGCCTGGTACCACCCA
>VYZS01062116.1:0-35594 GCA_013400695.1 Neodrepanis coruscans
CCTTCTGCTGGTTTACATCATCATCATGGTAATCCCTCATGCCCTACTCCATGTGGTTGGAACCTGGCAGAAGGCGCCCACTTGCCCTCCACGGCCCAGGAGTGGATGCCATGCACGCTGGAGCAGGCGGCATGGCCAGTGCTGGCCAGGCACACCCCCTCTGTGGCCTGGAAGCAGGCAGACACATTTCCTCCGCTCAGCGTTCCCCTTTAATTCACTCTGGGAAGAAGAAATGGAAAAGATTCAAAGCAGGTATATATTACAAGCGTTTTTCTGGGCACTTACCCATGACAATGACATAACCTGCTCTTTTTCCAATCACAGTTCTAATCTGTTTATTGTAGAAGACAATCAGGTTCATCAGAGGCAATTTACTGCTAGACTTAATAAAGCAGACCCACCTCTCAGTCAGTTTATCCCTTTTTTGAAGGTGGGTGAAGCATTTGCATTTCTTCAGTCAAAAGAGGCTTATGTAGTCTCCACATTCATTCAAAAACTATGAAGTGGTTTTGCAAGTGCCTTGTTCAATCCCTTCAGTTTACTTTGTTGCAGTCTATCAAATCCTTTACATTGGTAAGGATCTGTGTGAATCTTGACAGCAAAAGGATTTACTGTAACGTTCAAGTGGAAATATATTTCTGAATATTTTTCAGAATTGCTAAATTATATAATTTTTCTAGGTAACAGTAGACATAAATCTTGACCTGTGAAACTTTGACTTTTTTTTGCATTATATCTTGAAGTGAATCCCAGAATGGAGCATCCACTGAGGATTATTATGCTGTTTTCCTTGCCAATAGACAGTATATAAATAACTATAATGTAAAATTCATAGTCTATTTACTGTACTCACTTTCAGTTATTTTATAGTTTTAGTTACAGGTATCAAAACATAGATAATTTTTTGTGTCTCAGGACAATCCACAGCAAAAGAGACTGGTTTCACTGAACAACAAACTCTTTAATATTCTGGAAATTATAGTTCTCAGTAAAAATCATCACATATGGTAGAGAACTTGACAGAAAAAAATCAAAACTTCCACAATCTTGAACTTCATTTCTGTTTCACATTGGAATGGCCACAACTGTTCTTTTTGACAATGGAATTCTATCAAAAATTGATTTTCTTAATACGATACCTGAGGGTTTTAATTAATCATTTTTTCTCTCTTTTTCTCATTAGAGATGACCAGGGAGCTCTGGCTGGCAGAAAACTTTCTTTTGAAAAATTTATTGTAACCAATGTGTGTCTCAGGAAACATTTTGGCTTCTATAAAATTGTATTTACTTATAGCTGTTCCAGCCAGGTTTAGTATTGTAAGAATAATCATAAAACAGAAGAACTGCTTAGACTTTCTAGCATAATTATGGAATCCTTATTTATAATTTGAGTGTCTCAGATAAATGAAAGGTATAGGAGTTAGTGTAGTAAGAAAAGTAGCTGGACTAAAATTGATAACTCTTTTTAATATGAGTTAAAGAGAAGAAAGTAATTAGTTGATTGCTATTTTGTGGATTTTTGAGGGCTAACATGGATGGTTCACATGAATAAATCATCTCCGGGGCTTCATTCACAGGGTTATTTACTAGCAGAGGTAAAGTGATCTTTTCTCTCCACTCAGCACTTGTCAGGCCTAATCTGCAGTACTGTGTTCAGTTCTGTTTTTCACAATTAAAGAAAGATGCAGACAGATTGGAAAGTGTCCAAAGGGTCACAATGATGATCAAAGTGCTGGAGAACCTGACCTATGAGGAAAGACTGAAGGCCTTATATCTCCTTTCACAGTACTTAAGGGGCAACTACAAAGGGGAGGCTCTCTCTTCACAAGGAGTCATCCAAGGAACACAAATGCAATGAGTACAAGCTGCACGGGGGGAGGCTTTTTACAGTAAGAAAAATCATTCATTGGAACAACCTTTGCAGAGGTTTTCCAGATGCAACTGGGCAGAGTTCTAGAAAAACTGACCTGGTCTCCCTTTTCCACAAAAGGCTGGAGCAGAAGATATTTCCAGAAGTGTTCCAACTTGGGCTATTCTGTGATTCTAATGACAGATTTGTTTAATCTAACTTGGATTTTTTCAGCTGAAAATATCTTACTTTATCTTCTAAATAAAAATGAAAAGGTGAGAAACAAGGTCATTACAAGTTTCTTCATATACTTGATAACAGCTTTTGAACTGTTAGGCAACCTATGGGATATTGAGAGATCTGTACACAAAAATGCCAGTACTCTTCATGATCATATGTGTAAAGAACAATCATTTGAACATTCTCATCAAGAAGCACAGCATGTTATTACAATATGCTGATTGTATGACTAAGTGTCTACTGTATTATGTATGGGTTCAAGTACAAACATTCAAATGTAATTGAAATTAATTTTTCCTCTTCCTTTCTATAGCCACAAAAAATGCTCTCAAATCTGTGCTTCATAAAACATGTGACAGTTTTAGGAAAGAGTATGTCTGCCCTATTACTCTCTGGCAGACTCTGCAATAAGCGGACAGTAAAATGATGAAATATTTATCTTGTAATATTCCTATAAACATCAGCTTTCATTTAGTAAACCAAAACCATTGCTTTTTTGTTTAACTTAATTGTATCGGTTTTTAATTGGTGGAAATCACAGAATCATTAAAATTGGAAAAGACCTCTAGGGTCATTAAGTCCAACTTTTGACCAATCACCACCATGTCAAATAGACCATCGCACTAAGCGCCATGTCCAGCCTCGTATCTTGAACACCTCCAGAGATGAACCTTCCTTGAAGTCCTTCCTTAACAACTGTTGCCATAAAGAAATTCTTCCTGATGTCCAACCTGAACCTTCCCTGATGCAGCTTGTGGCCGTTTTTTCTCATCCTATCACTGGTTGCCTGGAGAAGAGGCCAACCTCCACCTTGCTAGAACCTCCTTTCAGGTAGTTGTAGAGATAAGGTCTCCCCTAAGCCTCCTTTTCTCCAGGCTAAACCCTACGTCTCTCAGCCACTCCTGAAAATTAAATGTACAGTTCTTTGACGGTTGCATATTCAAGTAAATACATCTAGCATAAAAAC
Organism: Neodrepanis coruscans; assembly: GCA_013400695.1. Taxonomy (NCBI): domain Eukaryota; kingdom Metazoa; phylum Chordata; class Aves; order Passeriformes; family Philepittidae; genus Neodrepanis; species Neodrepanis coruscans. Next base: position 3,057 of record VYZS01062116.1, read on the forward strand.
ATTCTATAAGCATTGGGCAGGACATAACTGGTTGGAGATCAAGTATAGGAATTGGCTTATAACAATATATTTTGATACAGAAATGAGGCCATAAAAATATCACTTGGGGTAGATTCAAACAAGCCAAAGAAGGCTTTTCTTCCAATTACTTATGTTATGGTTGCCAGAATGTTTACAAGAGTCTACAGGAATGCTGGAAAAATATTTTTCAGAGGTATCCATTTTCAAGTTACTAAGGAGCAAATTATATCACACTTTAAAATTCTCCACAGTAGAGTGTGAAGGAGCTGGGCTGATTCTGGACCAGACAAAACCACAGGGACAGCTCACTCCAGACTTGGTCATAAGGGGTGACCAGGTTACTGCCAACACTGAGCAACTGCCCATGTCTTGGGAAGCCTTGTAGGTGCAAACCAAGGAGAACTGTGCCTTATGTTTCCTTGCACTTTACGGTTTAAGTTCTGTGTCATTGCTGGCACATTTCCATCCCTTGAAAATTGCTCAAAAATAAAGACAAATTTGGATAGTTTGTGGATTGAACCTTTCTTAAACCTTATTGTTCAGGGCTTCTGCATCTGTATGTGTCTTCTCTTATGGTGGTATGCTCGTATGCTACTTCTCGTGGCTTTACCCTGACTTCTTGCTGGAAATAGGCCGTCCAGGCCTATATAGGCTCTTCAAGACTGCTCCTGAACATTTCTCCAGAAATTTCACCTGTGGAAAAACTTCTTTGCTTGAAAGTCAGCTTGTTTCTGGATTGCTCCTGAAAACCAGGATGCTTGAGGTTTGGAGCTTTGCTCTACTGAGAGAGATCAAACCATGACATGTGAACCAACAAAATGGCCTCATTTCCCTGGGATGGCTTTTGTGATTCAGAGAGCATTTAGCCAGAAGAAAACACAACTTCCCTCCTTCCTGCCAGCCAAAGGCATGGGGACTTGGACAGTAGGAGTTTCAGCTGCTGCTGCTGTTGCTGTCTGAGATAGACCAGGAGTAGTGCCTAAAGAAGGATCAAGAAGGTTTGGGTGCAGACGCACCTGCAGGAGCAGCTGCTGGTCAAAGGTCTTGGACACTCCTGCATTGGGGCTTGGAAGTGGGAAGAAAGGAAAGCAGAAGAGAAACATTTTCTGTTGCAGCAGTTCAAAATGATTGAAATCATTATATGTCTTAAAAATGACATATTTACCTGGCTATTTATTGCAGGTAAAAGTGGTCAGGGACGATGGGGACCAGAGCAGCAGGGCTTGCTAGGTGTTCCCCTGTGCTCAGTGGTGGTGATCCTTCATGAGAAATGCTAGCTGTGGTAACCTGCTCAGAAGTGGCATTGGAGTGACCCACAGTTACTGGACACCTCTGCACTTGGTCTGTCCCCACAGTCCCCCTTCTCACTGTGAAGGGCTGGGTATCAGCAGGTCTGCAACGGACATTGCTGTGCCACTGGGGGGATCTGCTCTGCATCCTGGCTGCCTTCCTTTGGTGGCGTGCAGATGGGCCAACCAACCACATATTCCTTATACATGCCATCCACTGTGACAGGACACAGCAGTTGCTCGAAGGGCTGTTTGCAGAGTGGACAGGTCTCTGTCAGTTTGACCCATTCCTGGATGCAAATGAAGCAAAAGCAATGCTGACAGACATCCACATAGGTGGCATTTTCAAGGTCATCCAGGCAGATGGGGCATCGGCCATCTGCTGCTGCCATCTCTGATGGCCCTCCTGGTGGCTGCTGGCTCATGCTGGCCCTTGTAGTTGAGCCTCTTCTCCAGACCTTCCTCAGTGCCTCACACCTGGTCCTGCCCAGAGAGATATGCAAAGTGCCTGGGTGCCTGGCCTTTTCTGGTACTCATAGGTGAAAAACAAGGAATGCCCAAGAAAGCTGTGGAATAGGAAAGGTAAGGATTTCCTGAAGGGGTCGGTTTCTAAGCTTCAAAGCAGCAGCAGCAGTTGCCCTATGGGCCAGAAATCTCAAAGGTAGTCATGCAGAGCCTGCCTTCCTCCCTTATTTCTCCCTAGCAAGCAGTCCCCACTGGATCTTGAGGTGCTGGGGAAACCTCCTGTCTGTGCATCACGGAAAAGCAGGCTGGCCAAACAGTCCTGGGCAGGGAGAGCCCACATAGCTCTGGGCTGGGACTCTCTTCTGGGACTTGGAAGGATGTTGGGCAGACCCTTTGGAGGTCTGCTCCATGGCAGGAGACAAGGAGGGAGAAAGAGCAGAAAGAGAAGTGTTGGATACCATGAGAGAAGGCCCTGAGACAGACACAGGCTGTGTCCAGCAGGCATATCTCAAAGCTGGACTGTAGATAACGGCCAAGCGCAAGGACATGAGAAAGAAACGCTGAAACTTAAAGTAAACAGGTCTTGCTGGTAAAAATAACACTAGGAGTTACTATAGCAATGAGGTCTTAGTATTGGCCAGCTTTATAGCTATAGCCAACTAAAGGGTGACATCATCTGTAAACAATTAGGCACTTTGCTGTGAGACCTGTTAGTGTGTAGACGTGTGTGTAGAACTGGTAGCTTGTAGGTGTAGCTGAAAGTAGAGGTACTGTACTGCATGCATGTACATAGGATATAGATAATAAAGAAGATTTGACTTTGCATCATACTGGTGTCCCTGCATTCCTCCAGACCCCGCGTGAATGCCCGAAAACCCTGGCAAGAAGTCCCAGTCTCTTCCACACATCCCCAGGGCTCAACCTGGACAGGTGAGAGCCCTAGGGCAGGCTCTCTTGAGCTGTCAGGAGGCCCTGGGGAAAGACCTTCTGTGCCCCAGACTGCTGAGCCTCCTCCAGTATCTCCCAGACATGACCCAGTTTAGCATAAGGTACCTGAAGGACACAGTGGCGGAAGGCAGAAAAACTTTCTGAGAGCCTTCAGTGCTGAATAGTCCCAGCACCCTCCTGGCACTCACAGCCCCAGGACAGCTTCTGTACAGGATCCACAGATCTTCACAACTGGACAGGTGGGAGAGTACTTTGTAGAGGCTACCTTTTCTTAGTGCCTGGAGCTGCTGCTCTCTGCAAGGCAAAGGTTAAAGAGCAAGACCACGATCCTCCTGGAGCCTGTTCACCTTGCATGTGTACCCAAAGGAGTCCTGGACAGAATGCCAGGGGACAGAGTTTTTGGCTGCTGAAAAGCAGCAAGGTTAGAGTGATGTCACAGTCACACTCCATGATGTCACTGGGTTCCAAGAAGCCATTCACCACTGGTCATCCAGCCAGGACAGTAGATGCCCCAAAAGGGAAGGCCTGCTTTGTAAGATGTGAAAGTCTTCACCTCCAGCTTATCACTGAAGCAAAGGTGGTACATCTCCTGCCCTATTGAGCAATCGGCTTGCATTTTCCCTAGTCTTCTCTTTTTGCCACTTAGATATTTAGAGAAGCCCTTAGCAGATTCAGTTCCAAACAGTTTTTCAAGTCCTACTGCCAAGGCCCTTCCTCAAGCAGCCCAGCATACCTTTGGTCTTCTTTGCTAAAGGGTGTGGCACAGTTTTGGCTCATGTTTAGCTCACTGTCCACCATTCCCTCTCATTGTTGGACCAGACAAAAACAGACAGAGGTCACTCCAGAGAACAGCTTTTGGGATCCACAGGTCCTTGCAGCTGCGCAGATAGGAGCAAGCTGTAGGAAAGGGAAGGATTTCCTGAAGGGTTACTTACTGTGCTGCGACCTACGATTGGCCACCCACCCAGGAAGGCAGATGACCATCAGGGAATATGTTGCTTTGTAAGATGTTTGGTATATTCTTGTGGCTTTGCAGGTGGATTTTCACCTCTGGCTTTTCAGTTCCTCCGATGAAAAATCAGTGCCCTGTGCACAAGGGCCTGTCAATAAGCAGCCCAACAAATAGAGGTGAGGTAGAAAAAGAGAGGAAGACTAAGACACTTCCACTACTGAATTCATCCTGGACTCAAAAATAAAACTGTTCACATAATGACAGAATGATTGAGTTTGGAAGACTCATCTGCAGGTGGCCCTTTGCTCAAAATGGCCATCTAGAGCTTGTTTGCCTTGGTCCCTTTTAACAATAAGCTTCAGCCCATGTACTGGTGTCAGAAGATATCAGCATTAGATTTCTCATCTTCCAGCATTGAATGTTAATGTGCAAAGTATTCCTTCAGGTATTAGTATCTATAATATTGGTTTTATAAGGAGTAACAGCCAACATCTTACAGATCACACTTAAATTTCAAGATATAACCATTGGTTAATTCTATTTAGATACAGTAAATTATTATTTTAACATTTTTACTTTTATAATGATATAGTATTATAAAACAATATAGCATCATTGATTTGAATTTTCCCCTTATTCCTACAAAGAAAAACCCAAGAAACACCTAACACCTTTGTTGTCTTACTTTGCACACCTGAAAAAAAAAGTAGAGAGCAAAGTAACTTCTGTGTCATTGAGTTTATAACGTGATCAGGAAATAACATGATAGGACTTATTTGAATAATAAGATTTCATGGTGTGAGAAAATCTCTTCCTATGAGCATTCTTCCTTAACATTTTACATGAAAGATTTTGTTGTAAGAACCATTCTGACTAATAAAAGAAGGGAAGCAAACATAGACGTAAAAAGATTTTTCCATACATCTTTTGCAATGTTTAAGTGATTAACTGCATATTTGACAAAAGCTTCTGGATGGTATACAAAATTTTAAATGATTTATTGATGAGATATTTTTAATTTATGGAGCTTTTAATTGTCTATACATCATGTACACACAGAGGAATTTTCTTTAATAAGATGAGAGCAGAAAACCTACTGTTTTTTAAAGTCCTTGGTGCAACTCAGATTACAGCTAAGTATTGAAAGTGGTGGTTACTTTTCCCACCCAAGTAATATAATTCTTTTCAATTATTAATCAATGTTTCAATTGTTTGGTGTAATTGATAGATGCTTTACCCACCAAGGAACTATATAGTCTTCTGGTAGAAATTAAATCAACTGTCTGGCTCTGAGTGTCAAAAGTGATTTTCTTTCTTTTTCTTTATTTCTCTTCTTCTGTAAATGTATAATATACAATAATGCTGTGTACACTCTGTGCTTTTCTTGCAAATAGGCTTAAAATTTTAATGCTCTCCAAAAGTCATTAGAAGCCTTTTTTTTAATAAGTAACATTTGAATAATACATTATTTTTTATTTTGATTAAGTTTCAAGGGAAAATTTGTTCTCAAATCCCTTCCACCTCTCTGACATATAGTTGATCAGAATCTGCAATAAACAGTTTTACTGTTTCTGGACTTCAGGAAAGCAGTATGGGTGAGTGAATCAAAACTGAAGATCAAATTTATAAATACAAATAAAATAGTTTTAACTTAAAAAAAATAGAATAAAACCTTTCTTCTCTTCAAGTCCCACTCCCCTCTAAAAAACCCCAGAAAGATTATTCCAGGGTTTTTATTTTTAAAAGCACAAATCACAGAATATGCAGTTGGAAGGTACCCACAGAGATTGAGTCCAACTCTTAGCCCTGAACAGGACCATCCCCAAGAGTCACACCATGTGTCTGAGAGCATTATCCAAATGCCACTTGAACTCTTGCAAGTTTGGTGCTGTGACCACTTTCCTGGGGAGCCTGTTCCACCTTTTCTTAATATCCAACCTAAATCTCCCTTGACACAAGTTCAGACCATTCCCTCCGGTCCTGTCACTGTAACCACAGAAAAGAGATCAGTGCCTGCCCCTCCTCTTCCTCTCAGAAGGAAGTTGTAACTGCAATGAGGTATCACCTTATTCTCCTCTTCTCCAGGCTGAACAGACCAATATAGAATAGTGTCAGTTCTGTGGCCGAGAAAGCTAGAATGATGAATGGTTGGGTTATAATTATCGTTAGGGTGAAAATTTGCTTGCTCGGGGCCAGTTCCTGTTGTAGGTGATTTTGACTTGCTATAATTATGAGGGGAAGGAGTCAGCAGGAGAGGACTAGTAGGGGGAATGAGATTTGGTCGATGACAGATCATTGGGTGAGGTTTTTGTGGGGGAAGTAGGTGGGAGTTAGTCATTGTAGGCTTAAGGAGGCAATTATAAAGCCGTGAAGAGTTATGTTGGTCCATAAGTGTTTGGGGGGAGAAAGAAAGGCTGTGGGGAGAAGTATAACTGTTGGGATAATAATTTTTAGCATTGTAAGGTGTTAAGGTTGTGAAGGTGATCAGAGCCACGGGTGCATGTAGAAGCTACAAGAATGGCTAGGCCGGTGCCTGCCTCGCAGGTGGAGAATGCTAGTATAAAAATGAGTGTGAGGGTGAGAGAGGCAGATTGGTTTTGGATTGGTCATATGGCCAGGATGATGTATAGGGCTAGTATCATGCTCTCCAGGCAGAGTAGAGCGGAGACTAGGTGGGTGCGGTGAAATATTAAGCCCAGGCTAGTTAAGATGATGGTTGTATAGAAGCTTAAGTGCAAGAAGGTCATTGAGAAAGTCATAGGATATGGCTATTGTCTGTTGAGCCGAAATCAACTGTCTTAGGTAGACTAACTTTCTGTCTATTCTGCTCATTCTAAGCCCCCTTGGGTTCATTCATATATAAGGCCTAGTGTTAGGAGAATAATGATAATATAGGTTCATGTTATGGTGGTTGAGGGAAATTGAAGTTGGGTGGCTCATGGGAGTGGGAGGAAGAGAGCGATTTCTAGGTCAAATAGTAGGAATAAGATAGCTACTAAAAAAGAAGCGGATTGAGACTGGTAATCGGGCTGAGCCTAGGGGGTCGAATCCACATTCGTAGGGGGAAAGTTTTTCTGAGTCAGGGTTGACTTGTGCTAGCAAAAAATTTGCTATGGTTAAGATAGTGCCTTAACCGGCTGGCAATTCTTTGCCTGATGCCCCCCAGGACAGAGTTGGCCCTCTTGGCTGCCAGGGCACAGACTGAAGTCTGCTCTCCTCGTGTCCAGAGCTGACGTTGCATTACAGGTTTGGATTCTGTTATTTATCATATTTCTTTCAACAGATTTATTTTGTTATTAATTTAATTTTAATTACAAATGATATTGCTGTTTGTTTTTCTATCTTTATATTAAGGATTATGCTTTACCTTTGAGTTTTTACACACAATTTTATCCACCTTCTGTTTCTTTTCACATGTAGCTTTTTGAAGTGTTTGTCATACAGGTAGACTATTCACCATTTTTATCTTTCAAAAGAAGAGACATTTATATCTTAGTAGCTATGTCACCATGACCTCTGTGTTCAGAAAATGCTCATTCATGTTTGTTTTTTTGCTAGAGTCCATTCCCTTTTGGTGAATATATTCATTACTCATTACTGAATTTCTAAGTAAATCAGAATAAATGATGAAATTTTGAAGGTGCCGACATGGCTTCAAGACCTTTGTGTATTTGATTGATACCTTTGATATGGAATGATGAATATTCACTTCCTTCTGAATACTAGAAGAGATAAACAAATATTGTTATCGAGGTTTTTTGGGTTTTTTTAAAGATGATTAAAACAACCTGGATTTGTTTTAGGATGTGTAAAAACCTCAAAACTACTATGGCACTAAAAACTCACATATAATAAAAGTACACTGTACAATAAATAAAAGTACACTGAGGGTTGTGAGTGTCTATATAAGGGAAAGATAAACAAAGCAAAGAATTTGTTACCCACTAATTTAGTGTCAATGTGCCAGCATAAGAAAGAAATAAATTTTCCTTTTAATAGATATACAGTTGCATTACTTACATCAGTACGTGCAGTGAAGGGGACTTAAAAAGGCCAGAAGGCATTCAGTAGATTTTTCTTTTTCTCTGAAACTCAATTTTCCAAAACCCAAACAATTTTTGAGGAAAGATTTATTTTTATAATTTTTCATTTCAATCATCTTCTTAAATTAGTTTGAAAGGCTGAAACTTCACATCGTGTCTGTTTGATAAGTATGATATAGAAACAGTTTTGGTTTTGGGTCATCTGACCTTAAAATTATACAGTATTTTTAGTGAAGATGAAAAAAACCTGGAATCAATTAATTTGCTATGAAATTAATAAAGTAAATGTTTTCACCTATCTGAGGGGAAGAGGGAAGCTGTTCCACAAAAAGATGGAACTGAATAATTACTTGAATCATAATGAATAAAATTTTATGAGATAGGAACCACTTTTTATTTAGTTATGATGAACAAAGTTAAGATTCTCAGAATTGTCGCGTTATGTGATTGCTGCCTTAGATTTGGATTAGACCTAGAGAGCGGAGAACTAACACAATTTGTAATTAAATTAGTTGATTCATTTACATATTGATATACTGACTTTTTTAAAGAGAGTAAATGTGTGAAGGTCACAGTTCAGTTCACCACATATAAGAAATCCATGAGCCTTGTAAATAATTAATGAGACGTACACATGCAATTTTTCTTTGTGTGGCTGTTCACCATGCTGTAGTTATTACTTTTAAATACCTTTTCCATGTAGATCTGTACAGACCATATACAAGTTTTTAGGACTTAAGCTTTCTAGCAGCTAGAAAATTATTGCAACTGAGAAGAGTAGGAGAAAAAGGAAAATTAATCTCCTTACTTAGATATTTAACAACAGGATATCTGTTTCTGAGCTAGTCATCTTCATGGTCAAAGAGGAAAAAGCTTGAGTTTCAGGAGGGACACCTGTGTCCTGGTTTGGGATAATAATAGGTGTTATCAACGGATGAGAGACGTATAGAAAAGGCAACAATTAATTGAATGTATGGGGGAATGTGAGTATGGATGGGTGTAAGGATGTGGATATAAATGTACTGATATGAATCTGTTATTGAGGTGGTGAAACAAAGGGAAAGAAAAAAAAAACCACAACAATAATCAATGTCTTTGGAAAAATACAGTTGTCCCTTATGCCCCCAGCGGTCACAATGTGGTGTGGTGCAGGAACTGCAGTCATGCCTCGGTAGCTCTTTTGGAGCACGAGGGGTGCAGTTACCCTGTTCCCACCGGCAGCAGGCGCTGTGTGCCAGCCGGGACAGGTCTGGAGGGGAAGAGGCCATGACAAGCAGGGAAGGGAAAATGGAGGATGCTGAGCTCCTGGACAAAAGCCCTCACAGTGGGAACCAGAGCTTTGGTGAAGAAAACGGCCGAGTTCCAGGGACTGCTGCTTCTGTGTGTGTGTGGTTGTTCTTGAGAGCTTCTCAGCTGGAAAACTGTGTCCAGTGACCTCAAGAGTTCACAGGGGAGGGATGGGAGCAGTGGGGGTCATGCTAGAACTAGCAATCAGTGTTGAGCTTAGAGGCTCTGTCTCTTGCCACACAGCCGAGAAGAAGAGAGCGAGCACTGCTCTCTCAGGTCTCTTATAATCCCAGTCCCCTGCCAGAGACCTCTGCGTGGCCTCGGGAGTCTCCACCTTTTTACCCAGGTATCCCCCCATGCCCCAAGGGGGCTGATGGGAAACCGAGGCAAAAAGGTATCTCTCGTACTCTGCCAGGCTGTCTCTGCCCCTCTCTAATCTGAAGAGGGGAAAGGAGTTATTTTTTTCATTTTGTCTTCCTCAACACACAACCTGTCCTCTGAAGACAGATCTGGAAGAACCATTAAAAAATTATTTTTCTGTCTATTAACTGTTGAAGGAAATTAAACATGTAGTTAATTTACAAAGTCTTAGATTTCTAAAGTTAGGTGAGATTACTATTAAGTTAAGGAACCTGAAGTCAAAGTTATTTATGAAAATTTGGTTCTTACTATAGTGAATAAACTAGTTACATATACTTAAAAGCTTTACATGGCCACTTCTTTTGTGTCTCTTCATACTACCTAGTTTTTCATACAGTTATAATTATCTCCTCCACAGTGTTGAATATATTCATTCTGATCTGCCTGAACTCAATTCCGATGTGCTAGTAAAAACAATACTGGCAAAAACGTGTTCTCCTTGACACAAGTGAAAATTTTCCTCAGAAGAGTTCATGAAAGGTAAAATTGGTTATAACACCTTCGTGGTTTAATCAAAGACGTTTGCAGTAATATGCAGATCTTAAGGGAAGGATTGATGAAGCAGAAGCAATACTGTTGATAACATTGAATTTCATAATAAAATAAAATCTAAATGGTCACAGTTGAAAAATATCTTTGGGAATTATAAAATCCATGCTAAATTTTAACATAATAATTACAAATAGTGTCTTGGAATTTTTTTTCTTTGCATACGTGTTTATTTGTGTATCTTTTTCTATAGCATTCCCATACTTCGTGTTACCTCTCAATATGTCACTAAATATATTTTATACATATCTATACACACACATATTTTAATAAAAGAAATAATAAAGGGAAACTCCTGACAGGTAATTGTTATATATATTACATTTCCTACATCAGACAGTTTTACTGTGTGATATAATGAAACAGTTTCAGCATAACAAACAAGAAATAATATCTTTGTTTTATCTAATTACCATCTTTTTCATAGAACAAACTGAAAATTATTTGAGAGAGGAAAGATATTCAAATTGCTATTCAATAATGGAATTCATATTTTCCTTTCATTACTTTCAGATACTTATATTTGCGCAGATATGTATTTCCATATAGTTTATAGTATTATAACTTACTGCTATGAATAAGTGTCCTGGTTCAGCTAGGATAGAGTTAATTTTCTTCCCCGTGGCTGGTATGGGGCTGTGTTTTGGATTTGTGCTGAACACGGGGTTAATAATATAGAGATGTTTTTGTTATCGCTGAGCAGAACTTACACAGAGCAAGGCCTTTTCTGCTTTTTGTACTGCCATGCTGGTGAGGAGGCTGAAGTTTCATGGGCAGCTGAGAGGAGACACAGCCAGGACAGGTGACCCCAAATGGACCAAAGGGATATAACAGGCCATATGACATCATGCTCAGTGTATAAAGCTGGGGAAAAGAAGAAAGAAGAGGGATGTTTGGAGTGACACTGTTTGTCTTCCCAAGTCATCATTACACATGACGGGACCCTGCTCTCTTGAGAATGGATGAACACCTCCCTGCCCATTGGAAACAGTGAATTAATTCCTTGTTTTGCTTTGATTGTGTGCATGGCTTTTGCTTTTCCTATTAAACTGTTACTATCTCAACCCACAATTTTTTTTTTATTTAATAGGAAGGACTAAACATTGTGAACTTGCATGATAGAATGGAAATGAGAAAGAGATATTATAGGAATTATTAGAAGCATCAATGTAACATCCATTCTTGCTATGTTACATAAATTAATTACTACCCTCTATTGAATCAAACCTGAACCAAGTAGGAAGAATTTGTGGGATCAGGTCCATAGTCCATGACTCGACAATTATCATTAAACTAAGACATTTATCCCTAATTGAAAGGTAAAGGAAGACTCTTCTTTCTTTAGGTGAAAAAAACCCCATATATATATATATATAAACTCACATGTAAATTGTCCATTTTTTTCTATTTTTACATTTTTCTAGTGGACTTCCCAAGAAAATAGAACCAAGAAGTCTACACATATTCCTCAATAATTTGCAAAAGCAAGACACTTTACAGAAGAACATTTGGAATGCATACCAAACTAACCAGCAGTTTTTTTTGCTTTGACATTCTACACAAAATGCGATAAGCAATGTCTTTCAAGGATTTTATAACAAGTGTTTGCACCTAGTGCATTAGGAACAGGAATAAAATCAAAACACTCAGACACACAACACAAAGCCTAAACCAGGCATTTCTAGATTTTTCAAATACTCATAAATAAAACTGATTTTACATTAGCATCCAATTAGCTTAAAAAAAATTAAGGATAATGTAAATTTGAGTCTAGCCATTAATTAGGTCTGAATCTAATCATTTAACATGAAAGATATTACTGTGGTCATCATGCTCTATTTACATGTTTTAATGGCCACACAAAGTAAAACATTAATTTAACTGCAACGCATCTATGCCTGTAAATGATATCACAAATTACAGTTGTCTGCATTTAGAAACCCTAATTTGATGCATATTCCTACACTTGTTAGGAACATGGAGGCAGTTTAATTTTTATGGTTACTATGAAGGAAAGCTGTATTCTCAGGAAGTCATCATGTTTGTCTGCGTAATTTCTGAAACTTGTGAATTTTACTAGTCACCTGAACTTGCTGTAAATTGAGACTTCTTAATTTTCTGGAAGGTGGTAGTCCATCAATATACCTTGCTTGTCAAGTAAAGATTATCACAGTCTTCATAGCATTTTTTTTTTAAAATTATTATCTTCTTATCTTATTATGTACCTCTGTGAGGGTAATATTGTTAGCATTAAAATACAACCAGTGGAGACATTTTCCAAACGAAGGAAAATCTAACTAAAGCAAGTTCTGTGATTACATCTTCCCAGTTACACATAGTAAACAACAGTGAAATCCATTTTATAGGCTACTCTTGCAGTGTATTAATGGGATCTTCAAAATAAACTTTGTATGCTTCAAAATACTTCAATGAGTGATTCAAACAGAATATTTAGAGGAACATTCATACTACTCTTCATATAAGATATAAAGGAATATCAATTTATCCATATCAGGGAGGAGAAACACTTTTATTTTAAAAAATAAAAAAAATTATTTTAAAAGTCAAAAAGGCTAAACTTTTTTAAAAATGTGTATGTTAGAGTTCTCCTCAGTTGCAGCATGGATGTATTTCCTACAAAACATTCTGAAAGGATATTTTAAGTAGAGGGAGAAATTAGTAACTATTTTAATTGTTGTGGACACTATAGTGTTGTGGACACTTGGGGGGTGGTTTTGAAGCAAACACTATAGTTGTTGCCTATAGCCGTGTAGTGAAAACAACAGCCAAAAGCATTTATGAGAAGGGTAGAGGTGAGCATAAATAGGTCAAGAGAAAAAGAGCAGACAGTACTTTACTCTAGTTGGCTTCCCATGGACTTATCCTTCAGGTGCTTTCTTTTACCTCTGTGTATACTAACTGTGTCACTAAATAGTTCCTCTTAAAAAGTTCAGCTACTGAGTAACATGAGACCCTTCATTGGCTTGTTTGAGCTGTGGGATTGGTGAGAAAAGCCAGAATCGAGCAGTTGGCTCCATTTGCTCATTTTCACCTCAGCTTTATTGCAGTTCATCAAATCCACATTTCAGACTTGAACTCAGATTGCAAATATTACAGCTTCTTCCTAGTTAAAAAGGATAGATGAATTAGGGTTGATTTGCATGTTTTTTCCTATGTTTTTCTTCTTTCTTTTAAGAACAGCAGATATGTTCATGGTTGTAAAATAGTTATATGAAGCTATGAAAAAATCCCACTACTGAAAATCAAATTTTATTTCCATATATTGCTGTATTTAAGGTATATAAATAATAAACACATTCTTAATTCTGATTTCTCTGGGCAATTATTCTTATTCTCCATTTCCTAGGTATAGTAAAAGAACTAGATGTAAATCAGCATTTGGGTTTATTTCAGATAAAAATAAAAGGCACTGTGACTGCTGTTCAAAAACTTATATCAGTTATTATGCTAATTATCTACCTAATATAGGTTTAGCTGTGGAAGTCAGAAATTTTGTAGGTTTAAGCATAGACAAGGAAGAAAAACCAGGAGATATACATGCATTTGTTCGGGGTGGAGGACCATAGTTCCTTTTTGAGCTCCAATAGCTTGGGAACCACAATGTTGTGACATTGATATAGTAGCAGATGACTAAAGTGTTTCCTCTTCTCCCTCTTGTCCCTTAATCCCATTGCGAATGAATTATGCCTCTGAGAGAGGAGATTCATATTGAAATCAAGATTTTTTTTTTGCTTGCGTATATTTTAAGCTTCAGTGAAATGATCTGGCATATTTTTATTACTAAAAAGCTCACATAAGTTGTACAACACTAATTTATTTTTTCATAAATGCTTTCCCAGGGTGGTTCAGGAACCCATCTAAGTATACAGGGAATGTTGCAGTGTTACACATAAAAGAAAAGACCTTGATGCCTGAGTCTCTCTGGCCTGAAAAGATCTATTACTGTGGCAAAGACTTTCTAGAACAAGATATGTCAGGTGAAGTAGAAACCATTCAGAATGATTTACTGTCATCTGAAAAGCCAGTTTTTGGATCTCAGACACTCTGCTATGAGTTCCTTTGAGGGATGAAAGGAAAATGTGTTTCTAAACCCATTTTGCCTACTGAAAGAAAGCAAAATCTGTAGCATCATAATCAGCACAGCTCTGTGTGATGGTGAGGCCTGCAGTTTATCAGCTCTGTTCACATGAGTAAGTATCACTTCAGCCAACGGGAATTCTTATAAAGGCAATCTGCAGGTCTGGAAATAAATCAAGTAGTTAAAGAAGCATTAAAAATGTGCACGAATGGAGAAGGATACAAGCAGTTTAGAATATATTTAGTTAGTGTATAAAACAACAGAGCTTGAAGCTGGCATGGTTTTAATGTAATGTATACTCTCTCTTATACTATCACCTCAGTGAGATAGACAGGAAGATTTGAAAAATGGTGTTGAAAATTAAAAGCTTTCGATTTTTTATTTGGTTTTTAAGTCTGTTCTTGTCATTTATGAGATGTCAGATAAAGCACAGAGGGCTATTAAAAATATAAGCAGTCTCTTGTCTTTTTGAAATGTAGTTAGATTTTGACAGCAGTGTCACTGTTGGAAGTGAATAAGAACTCTGATTATGTTACAGGTATAAACAGCAAAAATAAAACATCCTAAATAAAACCAGTGAGCACCTGTGTATTCCAGTGAAAATATTTTAAAAGAAATTTAATTATAATGTACCACATGAATGTCAAATCTGCACCATGGTATACAAGTACAGCTTGCTGTATTTAATATTAACATTTCTTGTTTGTTTAGGAAAAAAGGAGCTAACAGCATGTTCTTACATTTTAACTAGAAAGGAAATACAAATCTTGAAGAAGAAGGGAACTTTATTTTCCACATTAAACTTCATCTGATGGGGGGCTGTGACCAGAGCCAAAGAGAAGGATCTGAGTAGACCCCAGGGAGTTTTCAGGGTGAGTCCCTTTCCAAACCTTGATGGTGCAAATGTTCCAATGACTAAAGTCATTGGAGAATTCTAGTATGAAAAGCAGTTAACAAAAGTTATTGTTTAGTCTTGCACAACCAACAGCATTTTTAAATGTCATATAGCAATAAAATACACCAGTGAGCCAAATAAATTCCCAGTTCAGCTATCCAGCCTTTTGACCAGGGTTATATTCCCCTATCATCTAGAAGAAAAAAGAAAAAGAAAAAAAAAAGAGAAAAAATATTTATTTTACTTGTAGTAAGCACAAATGGGGCTTAAATTAAGCCACATATCTAGAGGGAAGCTTCTAAAAAGTTAGCTGTGAATTACACTGCCAGGCCATCTCTAATGAAAGTACAGAACTGATTTTTAAACAGAAGTGTAAAAAAACCCTGTAGTAGTTTAGCTAGGTGAGCAGTTCACTCTGTGAGCACTGCATGTTGTTTAACTTGCTGTTAGTGAATCTTTCAACTCTGTCTTCCATAACATCCTCATGGACAAACTGATGTAAAGATAAGGTCAGTGAAAAGTGTGATGGACTGAAATGTTGAATAACCAGGCTTAGAGAGTTGTGATCAGTGGTGCAAAGCCTTCTTAGGGGTCAGTCACTAATTGCATAACCGGGGTCAATATTGGGACCACTGTTGAATAGGATCTTTGTTAATTACTTGGGTGCTGGTAAAGGCTGCACCTTAATCAACGAATAAAAACAAAACAAAACAAAACAAAAATATTAAAAAATGGAAGGACTGATTAAAATATTGGAGGGTTCAGAAGGACCTCAGCAAGCTAGAGAAATGACATGGCAGCTCAACATGTGTAAAAGCTTAGAACTGCACCTGGGGAAGGTTAACCCACTACACCAGTATAGGCTGGGACTAGAAAATATCTCTGCAATGAAGGGCCTGGGAGTTTTGGTAGATACGATGGTGTTTTATCTCAGGTCACTGCATACAAGGGGTCACACAGGCAGAGAAGAAAGCCAGCAGTTAGATAATAAACACACAGACACATGGGGTTTGGTTCAAGGGTTTCTTGCTTATTATTCTTCTGTCTCTCAGAGCCAGGTGTTTAGGCTCTAGCAAGCAGGTTACAGACATTATATTCTAGTGAGTTACAGATAGTCCAAAAATTTCTCCTAAGTGAGTTATACAATGGTGGCTGTGCTGCTGCAGCCCAGTCTTTCTCCTGCAGTTAGGCAAGAGAGCTACTGATCACATGAAGAAAGTACAGCTTGCCTGAGAGAGCTCACAGGACTGCCAAGTGGTTTTGTTTTACTAAAACTCTAGTTATATTCTCAAAGCAGGACCTTTAGTTCCCAGCATCTTTAGCATTCCATTCCCATTCACATGAGGCTGTGTTTAGCCAGAAGTCCACGCACACCCGCTAAAGAAGGTGAAACTTATTTTTAGAACAGACACTTTGTTTATTTCCAATTGACCTGAGCCTCTCAGTGAAAAGTGGCTGCAACAGGTAGACAACAGGTTGAACACAATCCAGAACTCCTACAAAGAAAGGCTGAGAGAATTGGGATTGTTTAGCCTGGAAATGAGAAGGCTTCAGGGTGACCTAATTGTGCCCTGAAGGGAGAATGCAAGAAAGATGTGATTATTTACAAGAACATGTAGTGATATGACAAGGAGAAATGGCTTCAAACTGAGAGTAGGTTTGGATTATATATTAAGAAGAATTTCTTTGCTGTGTGAGTGGTCAAACACTGGAACAGGTTGCTCAGAGAAGTTGCAGATTCCCTATACTTGGAAGTGTTCAAGGCCAGGTCAGATGAGACTCTGAGAAACCTGGTCCAGAGAAAAGTGCTTTAGCCCATTGCAGAGATATTTGAACTAGATGAGCGTTAAGGTCCCTTCCAACCCAAACTATTCTATGGTTCTGTGATGTTAAGAATTATGATGTCAAGGCAAAGGCAGCCAGCAATATTCTCAGGTGCAATGGAAAGAGTGTTGCCAGCAGGTCAAAGGAGGTGACCATCTATCCCATCTAATTGAGAATATGCCCAGAGAGTCATAGGACTCTGCATCTTTGGAACTACTGAAAATCCACCTGTATATGGTCTTGAACAATCTGCTTTACCTGACATTGCTTTTAAAAAAGTGTTGAAGCAGAGAATCTCTAGAGGTCCCTAACAACTTTAACATTTCTGTGATTCTGTGTCCAGTGTCAGACAAACCCTGTTATTCTAGCACAGTTTTCCATGTGATCAGCACGCCTTTAAATACACTTAAAATGTGCTTAGGCCAGAGGGTTTCAGTATGTGTGTTTTTTCTTTTTTTCTCAACCACAGTGGCTCAGCCTTCAGCAAGATTTTGCGTGTCCAAAGAAGGGCAACAAGGATGGTGAAGGGACTGGAGCACGAGTCCTATGAGGAGCAGCTGAGGGATCTGGGGTTGTTCAATGTGGAGTAGAGGAGGCTCAGGGGAGATCTTATCACTCTACAACTGCCTGAAAGGAGATTATAGCCAGGTGAGTATCAATCTCTTCACTCAGGCAACCATCAGTAAGCTGTCCCAAAGGAGGTTTAGGTCAGACATTAGGAGGAAGTTCTTTACAGCGAGAGTGATTGGGCATTGGAATGGGCTGCCCAGGGAGGTAGTGGAGTCACTGTTCCTGGAGGTATTTAAGAAGAGACTGGATGTGACACTTAGTGCTGTGATCTAGTTGACAAGGTGGTGTTAGGTCAAAGGTTGGGCTTGATGATCTCAAAGGTCTTTTCCAGACTAGTTGATTCTGTGATTCTGTGTGACTTTTGAATAATAATAAACACCACAAGATCAGTCTCCTAGAAGGTATGGATGAGTATATCCTTCAGGTATTAGTAATATGTGTTGTTTAGGAGTTGGAAACATCACTCTTCTACTCCTTTGTGGTACAGCTGCAGTGTGCTAGTTTAGCACAGTAAACAAAAATTACCCACCAAAATCTGGACGAGAACTCGTTAGGGGGATTAAATGTAACAGAATTTATTAAATTTAAAATGGGGTGTGTGTGTGTGGGGGGGTGTGTGAAGGGAAGAAAACAAACCAGCAACAAAACTTAAACAAGGACAAGTAATAGAAATGGCCCCAGCAATCCTTCTCACCCCTCCTTCTCCCAGAAAAAGAATGTTAAAATAAAACCAAAGTGTTTAGATAGCAGTTCCGTCTTTCCCAGCTTGCCGTCTCTGTCGTTCCTATAGCCTGTCCTGGACTGAAGGGGGCAGAGGAGCAAAAAATCTCTCCCCTTTCAAATACCGTGCCAACACCTCCCCCACCCCCACCCCCCAACCCTTGCCGCCGCCCTCCAATCAAAAGCTGTTCCACTCCTCCTCTGATGGCCACGTCACCAAGATGTCCGCGTCCATGTCCTCCACGTGAGTCCTAGTGGTAAGGGGGGGGAAGAGGGGGGGGCCACTCCACGCCTGAAGTCCCGCAGGCTCCCATCTCAAATCCAATGGCACTGGTTCTCCTCCCCCCTCCAGCTCTGGGCTTGCGTCTCCGGGCGAAGGGTGGGGGCAGGTGGGGCTCTCGCTCCCAAACAGCTCTGGGGGCAGGGCTGAGCCGATGTCCACACACACACACACTCACACACACAGACAGCTCTGAGGAGCAAAACAAGGACGGAAAACAGTTAATAGGAAAAGCAAAACAAAAGATTCAACACCTCACTCCTGATTCTGGGTTTTGAAACCATAACATACGGTTAATAGACACATCTCCAGAAATTCAGGGGTTATTCTTTTACCTGACACTAGGTGGAATCATGAATAAGATGATAAAGAGGTAAGATTCCTCACAATTAGTGTCATATTTCAGAGAGAGTAGTTTCTGTCTTTGATGTCCTGTAAGCAATTAAATCAGATAATATTTGCTGAGGACCAATTCCAGATACGTGATAGAAATTAGTGAACACTGATAAGCGAAGAAGAAATGAGAGGATGAAGAGGTGCTGAGAGGTACTTCACTACTAATCTAAGGCAATTGGATTTACTTGAGGAAATGTGAGGTTTTCTCTTCCTAGTATCATTAAATAAAATCAAACCTGAAGCATCTACATTGTCTTTGATTCTTGTGCTTGGGAAAGCAAAATAAATTTGCTAATATATGTTAATTTATTTTAAAAAATAAACATTTTTACTGATTTAGATCTTTTAGTTTCTCCACACATGGACAAAAGTAGAATATGTGAGTATTTTCCTACAATAAAGCCAGTCACAAAGGAAAAAAAGATATAAATTAGTCTATATTATAATGTGTGTGTGGGGGGGGGTTAATATGTCTGTGGGCAGATGTTGTGCGTCTGGGTTATATATATGTTATTTCAGGTTTTCTATGCATACCTGGTAGAAAGATAAATATCTGTTAATACAGACTAAAGGTCCTGAATAAATTGTTGTTGCATTCAAAGACCAATAAAATCCACTAGAACATTATGGTGTTTTTACTTTCAAAGTATTTCTTCTTTCTTCTCTTTATAAAACAAAGTTATCGCAAAAGTCCCACAGAATAAAGATCAGTCTGTAATGATGAGGAATTCCACATAGAAAACTACAGTATCTTACTAACTTTTGGCTGCTCCTGACTGAACTAATATTTATTCCACTCTTGATGCTTTGCATATTCCACTGCTTTAAAAGTATTATTATGATGTTTTAAAAATACTGTAAAAAATTAATTTTAGAAAATTAAAACTACTCATTAAAACACTGGGAAAAAAAATTCCTTGATATTAGGAAATATTTAATTATTCTATGCAACTTAAAAATATTGGATTCTATCATACTGCATTTTTAAGTCCGGGACCTTATTTTATATAAAATGAGAATGTACAGGGATTCAGATCTTTATCCAGAATAAACTGAAATAAAACTTCAGTCAACAAACTGTATAGTCTGAATGCTTCAGGAATTTTATGAAAAATTGGGGTGATCATTGGGTTATGTTATCTTAATAATGCAAATTAATGGTCTTGAGGGAGTGACAGAGACAAGAAAGCTAAATTTGCTGGTGCTAGTTTTTGCTAAATTTGCTAATGTTGCCTAAAATTGACAATCAAAAGAAACCTCTATGATTCAATTTCAGTAGGCAAGCATTCTTTAATTGGCACTGTGTGCATTGGTCATAATTTCATCAAAACGCACACAGAAGTATCATTATTACAGCTTATATGTCATCGTTACATTATTATTCATTCCTTATTCATACCCATTCTTGTGACGTATTCATGACATTTTCCAAAAAATAATTAGCATATCTACATATCCTTTTAAAGTCTCTGAGGGGCTTCATCAAGGATCTTTGGTGTTTTTCTTTGTCTGGAGACCTCAAAGTTCTAAGTGACTGACTTATGAAATTCTTCAAGACAATTCACCTGGTTATAGAATAACTGAGTGTTGCCTCAGTTTTTCTCTTAATTGTTTCTTTACTTTGTTTCATTAGTCCCTTTAAATCCCTTGGCTCAACTGGATGTATTTTCTATAGCACATTCCCTTGCAAATACTATCAGTTCTTATTACATCCCTAAACTCCAACATCACTAGAGTTTGAATTCAGTGGGATTATTAGACAAATGGTTGATAAAAGATAAAACTAATGATCAGACACACATGACAACCAGGCTTGTAAATAAGAGCCTATACTTCTATTTGCACCATGTGTTCTTCTCCCCTCTAAACTGAATTAAGATATATACTGGGGATATGCTGTTATTTAAGTGGGTTGTCTGGTGTCACATCATGTAGGATGAGGGAAAAACAGAATAATTCTTTCATTTCTGCTCCTCTCATTTGAAGTTTGATCAGTGTCTGTCAAAATAACAAGTTTGTGTTATCAAGAAAATTGGAAATGTTCAGAAGTTGTTATTATCTTTCATCTTCTATCTTACCTCCTCCCATTTCAAAAGTTCTTACATTTCTTCCTTGTGTTCACAGTTTGATCCAAGTAACTTGTCCTGGGTTACACAAAAATTCCAGTATCCAACTTTTCTTTTTTCTCCAAATATGCCTTTTTAATTTTTTGGTGTTTTGTCTTCTGTTAAAGAAACTGAACTGCTAGTGACAAATATTTGACTCCCTGCAGTGACCACCCAGGTGCTGTAAGAGACTGGATTTTTGCTGCTAATGGCTCAATCATCAATGTGCTTTGCTAACAATGTGCAGAGTGGTCACCCAGGCTGAGTGCTGAAAGTGCACATCTGAGAGCTCAGGCTATAAGCTGGGTGTTAAACAAGATAAGGAAAGAGACAAATCCTGCAAAGTGGGATAAATTTCTTTTTCCTTATAGGGATGACTTAGGTCTGATAACTCCCAAGAACACTCACACCCAGAACTGAAGTTATTCACCTCTTGTTGATGAGCCATAATAGGCCACAATGGACTAAGCTGCACTGACATAAGAGACAGCTGCAACATATTAGAAGGTGTCAAAGACTCCCCAGGTATCCCATGACTCACAGTATTACATTATCCAGTGTAAAATTCCCCGTCCTGGGGAGGTATCAGAGGTGTTCCCACCTGAACCTCAACATATATATAAATTTTTGGGCTACCTAGACAACCTGGGTCTACCACCACCACCTTGGTGAATCTGGATTAAACCAGTTTGACCAATGAACATCAAAACTGCAACAGCCAAGTCTTATTGCTAGATCAAACAAGTGTTTTGAGGGTCCTTCCAGTCACCTGGCAGGGGAGAGTCTGCAGCCTTGTTCTGACTGCCTGTGCCAGCACTGCAGCCTCACTCCAGTACCATGCAAGCATCTGCTGGTATTGAATCCTAGCTATCTGTTGTTTCCTGCCAGTGCTGCTTCTCCAACCACTTCCTGCCAGGTTTTCCATGTGTGTGGAAGGGTCACTACGTTGTCTCTGCCCTGTGGATAGGACTTGGAAAGTTTCTCCTTTTCTGTTGGTTTAACTAAGTTTTGTCAGTATTGTTATGAGTATTCTTATTGGCAAAAAGATATTTTTTCACTTATATCTGGATGTATTCGGTCTCTCTCTCTGTATTAGAGAAACCAGACTTATTGAATCCAAGGCAGGAGATTCCTGTCTGAGGTCTCTGCACCTTCAAATTGTCTCAAACCGAGACGTTACTGCACCCTTTACCTACTCCCTCAATTGTGTTAAACTTCAGCAATAGCATGCATGTGGTATGCAACATTATATTATTAAAAATTGTAAGACTAAACATTGCCTATGTATATTTACTCTGTTCTATTTCGGCTCTTCCTCCCCCTTATATGCTTTCGCGCCACCATTGGTCACTATTTCCTTCTCTCAAAAAAGAGGTATCAGTTATAATGCTTTATAATTTTAAACCTTCACAATAACAGGAAGGAGGATCATATCCACAACTCTGGCAATACTATTAAGCTTTTGGTCAGGAAAGCTCCAAAGGTCTGAGCAGCAGGTCTCAGGAACCTTTCCTATTCCCCAGCTCTGTTGTTCTCTCTGGGAGACTTAATTTCATATTGGAGACAATGACACAAGTTGATGCCAGAGCTTTCTCTTCCTCCACCATCGCTTTTGGATGCTGCAGTCTTAAAGCTGTATGAAAACCCTGTTTGCTTTCATGTCTCTTGCAACACAGTACTATATGGACACTATTGCATAAAGGAGTGGTAGGAACTGACAAGTGTGCTCTAAATTTTCACATAATCACCAACATTCAGAAATGCCTACACTCCTCTGAGTAAGATGAAATCTGAGGAATGTCTTCCCCTTTCTTCCTCCCCACAGCTGATTCTTGCCTTCAGGAGAATGGCATATAAGCTTCATGCAGGCTCCTTCCAAGCAGCCAGTCAGCTGTTGCTTTCCCTGCTCACTAATGAATGCCTTCCTGAGTTTCTACAGCAGCCAATTCGAAACTCATCCCTGAACAGCTGAGTGAAAGTCACATGAAAAAGCTGAAGCCAGATGCTGCTGGCACCAAGGCCATCCAGGCAATAGGACATGGAAAAAGATGGAAAACACTGTCTCATTTTAGGACAGCTGCTCCTTGCTGGCATGCAGTGTAGTAGGACCAGGGCATGTTGTACACTGTGTGATGATTCTGAGAAACTGTGTCTATCACAGTCAAACTAACCCTTTTACAGCTGTTAACACTGCTGAGGTTTTTTAATTTTGTTCAGCCTGTGTCTTGTGCTAAACATCTTAAAACCTCCCTGTTGAGCACGGTTGACCTATACAGCTCTCGGTTTTTATGTTAGAGCTGAATGTTCTAGTCCAAAATCTTCTGTGAAGGTAGTTAGACTCAGGAAGTTTCTGAGTTATTCCTTATCTTGTTTATATGTACTTTTGTACATCTCTCTGGGGATAAAAAGCATTTCACTCTGTCACTACTCCATCAAAATGGAAAACAACTTGAAAAGGAAAGTAAAATCCTTTCTATATATACATGACTATTCAATAGTCATGCAGCATTGCAAAACAAGGTAAAAGAAATACGTAGAATCACAGAAAAATTGGGACTGGAAGGGACTTCTGGAGGTCATCTAGTCCAACCCCCTCTTCTGAAGCAGGTTTGTCTAGACCAGGTTCAACAGCATTATGTCCAAGCAGGCTTTGAGTATCTCTAGAGAAGGAGACTCCACAACCTCTCTGGGCAGCCTGTGCTCTGTCAACCTCGAAGTAAAGAAGTTTTTCCTCATATTCAGAGAGACCCTCCTGTGTTTCTGTTTGTACCCAATGCCTCTTGTTCTGTCACTGGCTACCACTGAAAAGAGCCTGGCTCTATTATCTCGACACCTAAACTGGAAATGTTTGTATCCATTGATAAGGTCTACTCTGTCATCTCTTCTCCAGGTTGAACAAGCCTAGCTCTCTCAGCCTTTCCTCATAAGAGAGGTATTCAAGTGCCCTAATCAAATTCATAGCCCTTCACCAGACCATCTCTAGTAGTTCCTTGTCTTTCTTGAGCTGGGAGCCCAGAACTGGATACAGTACTCCAGATGTGACTCTATCAGGGCAGAAGAGAGTGTCAGGATCACCTGGCTCAACTTGTTGGCCACAGTCTTCCTTATGTAACCCAGGATATCACTGGTCTTCTTGGCCATAAAAGCACACTTCTGGATAATGTTTAACTGGCCCAAGGGGGAGGATTTTAACTTGAATGAAGACAGCAACGAAGAGAAGGTGACCCGTGCAGAAGAGGCCCCACCGTACAACCAGCTATTGGATCATGAAAAGCAGCTTGCTTTCTTCACCGACGGCTCCTGTCACCTGGTAGGGACAAAATGAGTGTGGAAAGCTGCTGTGTGGAGCCCGACGTGACAAGTCGTGCAGGCCACCCAAGGAGCAGGTGGGTCAAGCCAGCTTGCTGAGCTTAAGGCTGTGCAGTTAGCCTTGGACATTGCCGAACGAGAGAAATTGCCAAAACTGTATCTGTACACCGACTCGTGGATTGTGGCCAATGCACTGTGGGGCTGGTTGAACTGATGGAAGAAAACCCAGTGACAGCACAGAGGGAAACCCATCTGGTTGGCTGATATATGGAAAGACATTGCTACCAGGGTAGAGAACCTGACTGTCTGAGTTTGGCATGTCGATGCACACGTTCACAAGAGTCGAGCCAATGAAGAAAGCTGTAACAATGCTCGAGCAGATCAGGCAGCCCACATCGAAGTGTCACAGGTGGACCTGGACTGGCAGGAGAAGGGAGAGCTCTTCCTAGCTAAGTGGGCCCATAATGCCTCTGGGCACCAAGGTAGGGATGCCACCTACAGATGGGCACGGGACCGAGGGGTGGATTTGACCATGGACTGCATTTCCCAGGTCATCCACGACTGTGAAATCTGTGCTGCAATTAAACAGGCCAAACGAGTGAAGCCCCTGTGGTATGGTGGGAGGTGGAGTAAGTATAGGTATGGAGAAGCCTGGCAGATCGATTACATCAGTCTGCCAAAGACCTGCCAAGGTAAGGCCTACGTGTTTACTATGGTCGAAGCCATGACTGGGTGGTTGGAGATGTACCCTGTCCCACATGCAACAGCTCGGAATACCATCCTGGGCCTGCAGAGGCAAGTCCTGTGGCGACATGGTACACCTGAATGAACTGAGTCTGATAATGGGACTCATTTCAAGAACAACCTAGTGGCTACCTGGGCAAAGGAACGTGGTATTGAGTAGGTTTTCCACATACCTTATCATGCCCCAGCCTCTGGCAAGGTTGAGAGGTGTAATGGCCTTCTCAAAACCTTCTTGAAGCACTGGGGGAGGGGACCCTCAAGAAATAGGACCAACACCTAGCCGAGGCCACTTGGTTGGTCAACACCAGAGATTCCACCAACCGAGCTGGTCCTGCCCAGTCCGAGCCCCTCCACACACCTGATGGTGATGGGGTCTCAGTGACACATCTGAGTGGATTGTTGGGAAGAGCTGTCTGGGTTAACTCTGCCTCTGGCAAAGATAAACCCATCCGTGGGGTTGTTTTTGCACAGGGTCCAGGTTACACCTATTGGGTGATGCAAGAGAATGGAGAAACTTGGTGTGTGCCCCAAGGAAACCCTACCCATGCATGAATAAGTGTTCATGTAACCAGGCTGACATTCTAGTGGGGAATGTTAGAAATGAAGTAAACCAAAAGATTCAGCGGTGGATAATGTTATGGTTTCAAAACCCAGAATGGGAGGTGAGGTGTTGAATCTTTTGTTTTGCTTTTCCTTTTAACTGTTTTCTGTTTTTTGATTTTTTTTCTTTTTTTCTTTCCTTGTTTTGCTCCTCAGAGCTGTGGAGTGTGGACATCGGCTTGGCTCTGCCCCGGAGTCGTTCGGGAGTGAGGGGCCCCCGCCCCCTCCCGCCCTTCCCCCAGAGGTACAGGCCCAGAGCTGGAGGGATGAGGAGGACCAGTGCCATTGGGTTTGAGATGGGAGCCTGCAGGACTTGGGCGTGGAGTGGTGCCCCTCCCCCCACTGGGGACACATGTGGGAGTGAACGGGCACTCTTTTGTTTCCCCTACCCCTGTTTAAATTTAATAAATTCTGTCGCATTTAATCCTCTAATGAGTTCTCATCCAGATTTTGGTGGGTAATTTTTGTCTACCATGCTAAACTAGCACAGATATACTTGAAGAAGCCTGTTCTGCTGACAAACTTATTTCCAAATAGCCTTCGTCATTACATCCCTGCATACTCTGACAGTATTCCTATATTCCTCCCAAGTGGCTTGTCTCTTTTTCCACATACTTTAAACTTTCTAATACATAAACCTCATAAATACGTAAGAACTGAAAAAATAGCTGTTGGGGTTTAACCCCAGCTGGCAATTAAATACTGCTTTCTCCCAGCGGGATCAGAGAGAGAATCAGGAGTGGAGGAGTATGAAAGCTCATGGGCTGAGCTAAAGACATTTTAATAGATAAAGTAAAAGCCACACACACAACCAAAACAAAACAAGGAATTCAATCACTACATCCTATGGGCAGGAAGGTGTTGAGCAATCCCCAGGAAAGCAGCATTCCACCACATGTAATGGTTATTTGGGAATACAAATACCATCACTCTGAACATACCCTCCCTCCTTCTTTCTCCAGCTTTATATGCTAAGCATGACACCGCATGGTATGGAATATCCGTTGGGTCATTTGGAGTCAGCTGTCCAAGCTGTGTCCCCTCTGTACTTCCTGTGTACCCCCAGTCTTCTCACTGGTGGAGTGAGCAGCAGAAAAGGCCTTGACTCTGTGTAAGCACTGCTTACAATGAAAATATCCCTGTTATCAAAATATCTCAGTGTTATCAACACTGTTACGATCACAAGTCCAACCCACAAACCCACACTAGATAACTATGAAGAAAGTTAACTCCATCACAGCTAAAACCAGCATGCTAACAAACCTTTTTTTTTTTTTTGATCAAGTGAAGAGTGATTTAGAACACTGTATTTGACATAATAATAAAAAGAGAGAGATTAATATATAAAACCTAAATTTTAAGTATATGTTACATTCATTTTTGCTTTTTTTTTTTCAATGAAGACTGCTCTCCTGTGGACTATAAATGTTAAGAAAGGCTGTAGGGCAATAACTAACTGTAGTGCATGTGGCGGGAGGGTTCTGTCTATTGGAGAAGCTCTGGGCACCAGTCTCAAGCTTTGTTTGACATCTCTGTCAGTGACTGATGAGAAGGAGGAAATTGAATAATAATAAATTAACACTGAATAAGGAGGATTTTTGAACAACAATGAAGGGAGAAAGGTATACAACAAAAACACGGAGCTGTTAGTACTGTGCTGTGGATTCTGCTGGATCTGAGGCAAAATATGTCTCACTTGGTCTTGGTATTTACTGCAAAATATTGCCCAAAGAAGGGGGAAGAGAGGACAAAAAAGCTATAAGAAATACTAGAGAAAGGGATGATACATAGAAAAGGTCTTATAGATTGTATCTATTTATCCAAAAAGTGTCCTTTCTGAAAACTCCAGTTTTTGTGGGGTGAGAAAAGACATTAATTTTTAAAACAGGAAAGAAAGCACAAAAATCGATTTTGCATAGGGAAGAATCAACATGAATCCTCTGAGACTACTTTCCTGTAAGGCTGTTGGCTAAAGAATCTAAATTCCTGGCAGTTTCTGCAAATCTAATAGCCAAAGAGTAATTCGCCACTCTTTTGAGTCCAGCAGAAATAGATGGAATCTGTAGAATAATTAACAGACCAGAATAAATAATTACTTTTTATATCTTATTATATCTTATTTTAAGAAGGAGAAATGTCTATCTGGCTATTTTATTTTCCTGATTAATTATGAAAATAAATTTTAAGGGGTTTAGGAAAGGATAAAAAAAAAATCTTCTCCTTTGACCCTACTTTTTAAAACTTCAAATATTTTCATAAGCTATTAATGTGTTTATGGATTTCTTTTTTAAAGGAGAGATAACAAATGCAATGAAAGAGCAAATAATAAAATTAATACTCAGTGTTTCTTTTGTTTTGACTTGGACCAAAGATTTTGAAATGAGCTTTCATGATCTGATGAATTTTTCAGAACACTTTTTAACCTTTCATTGAACAGAAAATCTGTTTCAGAGTGAAAATATTGTTTAGTATAAGAATAATGTTTCAGACTATGGGAACCAAATCTTATTTAACTAGTTCAAACTTAGAATTCAGCAATGATAAATTTATAGATTATTTTTCTATTTAATCAAAGTCAATCCATACAACTATAAATATCCTTTTTCTCTAAGACTACAAGTAGCAAATCTATAGAATGCATTTGTAGTATCATATCGTTCTCTTTATTAAAAACCAACCACAATGTGATCACATTCCAGCTGTCTGTATTTCAATGCACTAACACGCATCTAGCCATTCTCCACTGAGAGGCTTGTACCACAAGTGCATGTGTTAGTCTGTTTAATTTTATAAACATACTTGAACTAAATAAGTTAGCAAAATGATATGCTGTAGCTTTATTCTACAAAAAAAATTAAGACAAAATAAAAAAAAATAAATAAAAAGACAAGATTTAAGTGCCCTAGAATAAATAAAACATAAACATGTAACCTCCCACACACTTCACACCCAATACATCCTCACCTCTCCAGGAAAAGTAAGAGGATAATTTTCTTTGGCTACCAGCCAAAATGCTAAACCAAAATTCATCACATTCAAGACAGAAAGCAACAAAGATTTATTATTTCTGAAAAATATGTGACACAATAATAATAGATCTAGGAAAAAAAGAAAGAACAGTGTATTTCAATTTTATTCTAAGTGTTACTGCATTGAAGAATGAAAAATAAGGTAGATTCTTATTGGAATGATAATACTTTTGAACAAGTCCAATTTTAGATAGTTTGACCTGTTGATTTATAAATTCAATTTCTAAACCAATTTTCTTTAAATTGTGAATAATATGAAATTCAAGTCCAAAAAGAAAGATTTTCACTCAGACGGCATTGGATTAAAGTACAGCATTTGTCAAAAAGTGAGTCATTAACAGAGAGCAGACAGTCAGAACTTATACTAAAAAAAAATCATGTGCTCTGCAGTTTAAACCACTCTGTTGTCACTAGATCCAAAAGCTTATGATTCTCTGCATGATCTGATAATGGCTATTGTCACTAGTAAAATTAATGTTCTTAATTAGATAGATTTAGGATTTGGTCTTTATGATAATCCTGGGTTGGGGTTTTTTTGATTCCACATGTATGCATTTTTTTCTCCTCTGCACCCAAGACCTATGTAGATAGACATTAAATGAGATAATTCAAAACAGTCATTTTAGTCCACAAAGAGAGGTTCAGAGCTCTACGGACAGAAAATGAGTCTATAATATATATCACATCACTGTCATTTGCTGATAAAAAATGTAAACTTATTTAGGGTTGCAGAAGCTTCCTGCCTGTCTTCCACTTAGATAGATAGGTGAAAGAAGGGATGGGGACACAAAAGAAAGTGATTCATAAGGACTAGATTAATAAACTGCTCCTTTTCTATTCTTCAGGCATGTATACTTACATATTCATTCACATAACTGGAGTAACCAACCTAGGAAATTTTTATTACTCCACATACCTGGCTACCAATGGCTTCACTACTGACATATTTACTATAACCCTATTGTTCCCACTTGACCTCTGTATTTCATTGCTGAAATTTGGTGCAAAGGAAGAGCTGAAAATTATCAGGTATGACTATGTGTGCTCAGGTGAACAGAAATGTGGATTGGATTTGGAAACTTAACACACCTGAGCAGGATTTCTCTCTGAAAAAGTAAAATAGTTTTAGGGGTTTATAAATATGTCTGTGGCTAATTCAAGGACTTGAAATGCACCTTTAGTACCATTTCACTGAACAGTCTGTTTCTGACTTTAAGTACTGTTAGAATGGAAGATTTGGACATGAACAATATCCATTTAAGCTTTAGGTGATGTAACTGAAAAAGTGCACTGAAGCTTTTCCTCCATTAGTGAGAACAAGTGGTGTTCCTTGTACTACACAGGAAATAATATACACTCCTGTGGCACTCTCCACTCTCTTTCTTCATCTCAGAATAGATACAGGAGCACCTGGAGACTGTATCTGTGGAAACCCAACCACAATATAAGACAAGACCATTTTAACTTTGATTTTTTTCTGATCTTGCTTGGAATTTTGAGTTTTAGTTGGGAAAAGTGATATTCTGAGTGATGTGGTAGGTTTTCTTTCTTTCAGAAATAAATACTTTGGGGCTTACAAATGTATTGTAATACTGTAAAGGAGTCAGGATTTTTAATATGCTACACATAAAGTTGAATTTAAGATTTCATTCCAACTATTTATTTAAATACCTAAAATTACCCTTGTAATTCAACTTCTTACCAAAATACTTTTTGTTTGGTCTTCAGAAGAAAATCAGGTAAGTGGTTAGAAGGTTTTAAGTGCTCAAAGTCCATTGAAACAGGACGGTTTTTCAGCCTTGAAGCTCAGCAGAAATACTTGCTGCATGAAGTCTCAAATTAACTTCTTTACAAAGTGTCTTTTAGTTCAGTTCCTAAAGAACATCAAAACTGAAAAGTTAAAAAAAAAAAAAAAAGCAAAAAACCCTCACCCTAATAGGCCTTAGGCACTCTTCAAGCCAAATAACCTGGATGGAGGAGATTAGAAGTGGTTGGTTATTAGAAAGTTCAAACGAAACAAGAATTGCTGAAATGAATGTTGCCCAAAGCACTGTTAACTTTAATGCTTTATGTGTGCATGCAGCCTAAGACAGGATTAAAACTCCTGAGACCAACTTTTAGGTAACCAGCACTGACAGCCTACCAAAGCAGACTTTGGATTCAAAGCCAGCCTTAGAAGCTGGGAAAATAGCTCTTTGCAGTGGTTGGCCATGCCATGGGAATACAGCTATTAGTATTTCACACAATCAGGTTGTTGTAGGGTAAAACCGAAAATAAAAACGGTCTTTGTTCCTCCTGCCGCGCGGCGGCTTCACCCTGTGCCGGCGGCAGGGTGGGGGGTGGATGACCCTTTCCCCCCGCCCGTGCGAACTGGGGGCCACCCGGCACCGGCACCCACCGCCGGCTCCTCCGCGCCCTCCATCCCCAGCAGCGAGAGCTGGTTCAGGATGAACCTCAGTGGCGGTGCCGGGGCTGTGCCAGCCCGCAGAGCGGTGGCACCAGTCCTGCGGCAGTGAGCACGTGGCGCTGGCAGCAGCCACCATTAACGGAAGTGCCCNACTAAATCCCTTCCTGGGGCTATCGGGAAGGGGAGGGAGGGGGCGCTCCTGGTTTCTAACTTTCTCGAGTGTTTTTCTTCAGTAAAAGCCGAGCAGAAGCTCGCGCTGCTGGGGGTTCTCAGACTGGCCGCGTGCTCCCTCTAATTACCCCGGCGTCTCCCTGGGAGCATCAGAGAGAGACCAGCACTATTTCCAGAGCATCCTCATCCCAACACGGGCCCTGGGAAACTTAATTTGTCTGTTTTGTTTGCACTCTATTTGTCGGGTTTTGTATGTGCGCGAAATAAACTGTGATATTTGTGTTTTCTTCATTTTGAGGTGTGTCTGTGGCTTCTCTCAGAATCTCTTGTCCAAAATCGCTAAATTTGTGTTAAAACCATGACACAGGTTAAACCTGTCCCAGATACACCTAGACAAGACATCAAATCAAATCTTTAGTGTATCATAAATAAGCCATTAATCTGAAATAACATCTCACAAGAGATAAATAACATTAATTAGCTTTAAATATTTCTACTGTACATTTTTGTGTTTATATTAGCTACCTGATGCCACTTTTGTAGTCAAGCCTAGACAAATAGAGTATAATTAATCCAGATTATTTTAGAAGTTTCCTTTAGAATTAAATAAATTGACCCATGAAAGTGCCTGTTCTTTTCTCTTTGCCAGGGAGTACATGAATTCTGGTTCACATGTGCTCATCAGCTACGTCTGTAGTAGCTCAATGACTCCTATCTATAATAGCCAGCAGCTGCGAACAGCCAGGCAATGAAAAACAGAGAATACCCAGAAGTAAAAAAATACAGATCTTGATGTATTTTTCATCCCTCAGTGTAACCAGGTATTTCAGGAATACTTTTGGACAGATACATTTTTGTTTTCTCCTGAGACCGATCAATATTTTGTAAACTAGACCATAGCACTGAATGCCACATCCTGTTTCTTGAACACTTGGTGACTCCACCACCTCCCTGGGTCAGAACTCTGGCCACTAAAGTCAGCACAAGATACCTCACATCTACTTATTTAATTGCTGAATTTCATTACTTTTTGTGATAAAATTTTAGTCAGATTTCAGTCCATAGACCATGTTTCCTGCAGAAGAATTTATATGAATTTTTTAAGTGAAATGTGATAGTCTCAGTGTCTCTTTTACTGCATGTGTTTATATCTGTGAAAGCTCTTCTAAGATCAACATGTATTAGGAAATTAAATTTAACTCCATGTGTTAAGTGGTTCATTGAGATGTTAAAGAAAATAATATATGCACATGATATTAAAAATTATTTCATAAGTAAAACATTTCACAAAATAAAATGTCTTATTCTTGTGAGTTCATTGCTTTTCAGATATTGGTCCTGCATATACTGAAATTTTTAATCCTGAACTTACCTTTATTTAATTTTTATTTAATTTTTAATTAATTAATTTTAAT
>VYZS01062118.1:1948-17014 GCA_013400695.1 Neodrepanis coruscans
TGGCTTAGTGACCTCTGCATAACACATGACCACCTTTCCTTTTGTCAATTGGTATTAACCAAAACAATCTTTGCACTATAAAAGCAGATGATTTTGTAATAGAGACATTATTAAACACTCTCCATTTTGCCCTTGTACAGTTGTACAAAGCCTTTCTTTATTTCCAGGATTCTCTGGTCACTAGCACCATGTACCACCATGCCTATATATCTTGTGGGCAGTTGTGGCAGAGAGAGTCCTATGTCCAACAGGCCAAATTGAAGATTCCTGTTGTAAGGGATCCCACACAATACTGTGTACAGTGAAGCATCCAACTTAGGGAAGCTCAGGGAAGTGGTGGAATCATTGTCCTTGGAAATGTTCAAAAAATATGTAGATGTGGTGCCTGATTAGGGACATAATTTAGTGATGGAATTGGCAGTGTCAGGTTGGCGGTTGGACTTGAGTATCTTAGTTCCAACCTTAATCGTTCTATGATTCTATGAAAAGTAATATAAAAAAATCTTTTGTGGAGTCCTTATAAAGAAAAAACTGAGCCTATAAAAAATTAAGACCTTATTTGTTCTGTGGAAAATAACTGTAATGGCCCCGTTCATAAATACCATAGAACCATCATAGAATCATATTTTGTTTGGGTTGGAAGGGGTCTTTAGAGATCATCAAGTAACCCCTCTGCCAGTGGCAGGGACATCTTCCATTAGACCAAGTTGTTTAGAGCTCCATCCAGCCTGGCCTTGAAAGTTTCTAGGGATGCTTCACTGTANGCTCCATCCAGCCTGGCCTTGAAAGTTTCTAGGGATGGGGCATCCACAACAATTTCTCTGGGCAACCTGTTCCCATGTCTTGCCACCAGTACGTATCAGCATATGCTATTACTTGCAATGCTTCCAAAGTTTGAGACTATAAATATCAACAGCATGCTAAGCAAATAAGAAACAGTTTTTCACCTCAAGAATTTTCAGGCTAGCTGAACACAAGGAACTATTTAACTTCATTTTACAGACAGAGCAGGTGACTCTTCCAAGGGCAAATCAGACATGCTAAAAGCAAGCAATAAAACTGTCTCTTAGAGCACCCTTTAGCGAGTACCAGCATAATAACCAACCCATCACTTCTGCATGCTATTAACTCAAGCACACGTTAGTTCAGATTGAAGTGGGATGTACTGCTAAATCCTGCACCAATGTTCTGTTCACTTTATCTGTTGATAACAGACACAGCAAAGACCTTTCTGATGTTTTCAAAACATGTAGCAGGTGGAACAGGTGGTGTTGAAGGTGTTCTGGGTGAAAGAAAAGACCAGTTTAGGCTTGCTGTAGCTGAGGAGGTACTTAGCCTCTTTTGGCTTATTGTGTTAAACACAGTAGGAAATAGTCAAGCTTGCTTATTAAGTGTAGCGGTCTGGGAAGCACCTGACCACCAAAAACCTGACCATTNCTGTGTCCATGTGACAATCTGAACTTTTATCTAGTGTCTACTTAGTAAATGAGGACCTGATCAAGGGTCCACTGAAGACAACGAGGATACTATTGCCTCTGGATGAGGCATTGAGTTGCTCTGACATTTTCTGTCATTTAGTGTATATATTAAATGCTTTTTAAAATATTTTCCCAATATACAATACAAAAAAAAAATCATAATTTTTCACTTGTGCCAAAATTTAAAGATAATTGTCTATAATGTATCCATTACTGGGAAACTCCATTTCATTAG
Source organism: Neodrepanis coruscans (assembly GCA_013400695.1). Lineage (NCBI taxonomy): Eukaryota > Metazoa > Chordata > Aves > Passeriformes > Philepittidae > Neodrepanis > Neodrepanis coruscans. The sequence continues at coordinate 3,662 of VYZS01062118.1, forward strand.
TTTTAATAGGGACCAGTGACAACAAACACTTCATTCCTAACCTTAGAAAACACTTGCTGAAATTATTGTAACTCAGAGACTTGGAATTGCATGAATCTCTCTCCATCCAGATGACAGCCTCACTCCCTTACCATTCAAAGCCGCACTCATGCATCTCACTATGCTCACTACAGAGCATATGCCACAAATGGGAATATGCAAAGGGGTAAACCCATGGTCTTGTTTCCAGTTTAATTGAGGGCCTGAGCAACGTCCAAGTGAAGGCACTATCTGTCCCCTAGGCTTTGTGTACCTTGTTGTCAATCAATTTCAAGAAAAAAATAAAAGATTTTCTGGAGAGAAAAACGGAATTATTCAAATCGAGAGAACACCAGACTCAGATACAGAGCACTTAGTAGATTCCTAGTGAAGCACACTTCTTTCCATGACTAGCTGGAAGAACATTCGTAATACTCTTTAAAAATAGAAAGTTGAGGCTGGCATGGAAAGGAAAGCAAAGCAAAGTGAAGCAAAACATTAGTTCTACATTACAAAATAGTAAAGTTGCACAGTAACTGTGTGAGATTATTTGTTCAAAGGTGGTTGCACAGATCTAAAAAGCACTTTTGGCACATCACCCATGACACCTATGAGTAGGTCTATGGTTCCACAAGCAATTCAGCAGATTTTATTGCTGCGGAAGTGAGGAAATCTTGCTCCACTTCACTTGAGTCTCATTTTCACGTACCCTCTCCCTCCTGTATTCTACTCCATCCTCCTTTCCTTTACCTCACTCCTTTTACCATCCCACCAATATTCTATCTGATCACATTTCTGGTCTGATTTAACTTGTTGAAATGTCAGAAAGCTCTTCATTGTTTTCTCCTGGTCTTATTTTCTGTTACTTCAGTGATATAAACTGACACAGAAGTGTGTGAAAAGTGCTGAAGCTGGCACTGTGTTAACAGTGGGAGTGTGTGGCCAGGAACAGGGTGGATAGAGGCACAGAAGGAAAAAACAACCTGTTTTCAGCAGTGGCGATGTCTCTGTGAGTGCAGCAGTTTAGGGAGATGTACACAGCTGGTGGTAGAACCTTTAGGTCTCAGCTTTGCATAAAGAGAATAGTCCCTTGACTTTAGTGGTTTGCTTATGTTAACACTTATTTAGTAGTTATTTGCAGATAGACTAGGTATACAAGAAGAAGTGTTGCTGATAATGCTGCTTGGAGTATCTACAGAAACTCTCAAAACCACTTCTTCGAAGGTGAACATATTTTCTTAGCTCAGGTCTATTCTTGGATCATTCATGGAGAAACACAAGATGTTTGTATAGCTGCCCAGTGGAAAACTTGGCTGCCTCCCTACTGTTCTTTTACTGGATGCTGCATACCAAAGCCCAGTGCAAATACATGAATACTGAAGTGGCTGTTCAGCCTGTAAGCTTGTAGGAGCATGTACTTATATGATGATGACTCCCAGTTTGGCAAAGGAAAAAAAAGAATAAATACTGAAAAATGGCATTTCAAAATCAAGATAAGTAACCTGAGAAAATTGTTTAACATCAACTCAAGAGAGAGGTAAGCATGGAAAAAATTTATTTACACGTAGCTACATAAGGTCAGACTATATAGTTTACCTCAACTACCTACAGGGTATCGAGTCTCCCTGTAGAGAGGAGTAGAGGAGAGTGACATATGAACTGTGAAGGGATTGGTATAATACATGGTTTATTTATTTTGACTTTTGTTCTTTGGGAAGAAATACAGAAGGGCCCACTTCTATACAAAACAAATCAGGTTTTCATTTAAAAATCATAGTAAGAGTCAATGAGTAAAATACCCAAATGTAGAGACAGACAGACATGTCAGCTTTATCAGCTGAAGACAGAGCAGGAAATACATTATTAAACATCACCATCTACTGGATGCCAGCAATTGTTCCTTACAAAGGAAACTGCAAGGCTCTATGCTGAATTAATTTGTCAGACAAGCCTCTGCTTTCACGGATATGACATTGCTTGTAAACTTATTGGCAAGACAAGGTCTGTGGACCTTTTCTGTACCAAGATGAAAAGAAACTCAGAAAATTCAGGGTGATATAATGTAGGCTATGAAATTGCTAATAAGGTAGAATGGGAACTTATAAAAAGAAAGTGAGTGTAGTCAGGCAGGAGGGCAATAGTATCCTCTGGGTAAACCATTTGTTTTCTTGTGGTATTTTTGTGTAGATAAACACACACATATGAATCACACAGTGCTACATGGTTGTCCCCCTGGGTAGTTCGTGCTGAGTGCAGATATTAATATTTTTGAATATTAACTATCTGCACAGATAAAGTTCAACCATATTTGTGTGATTTTATGGCATCAAGATGGAGTGGGTTTCACAGAACTTGCTGACGTCAAAAGGCACCAGTGCAGGTTGCACTCCCCTGCTATAGCTGCTGGGCTGGACTAGCTGGGCAATGAAGGATGCTCCTTCCCTTTCGCACCGAGAGCAAAAGTCTCCGGTCCCACAGTTAAGGATGCCACTTTCCTTGCCTGATACCCCCCACTGGCTTTCCATCTCTCTCCTTCTCCTTTTTCTACAAAGAGAAGCCACAGCACTGAATGGCAGCAGCGGGTCATACAAGTATCCTTCTCTGTGACGGAAGAGAGATACAAAGGAAAACTGCTAAAATTTTGGGGCTCTCCTCTTTCTTTCCCCTGGCTTTCTCTAAGGTTTCATTTAGTTGCGTTTACAAAATTGGTGACCCAAGACACCAGAACTAAGCAAGCTGTTTAGAGAAATTATTCAGAAACAGTTACAGAGGTATAAGCACATTGAGAAGGACTCAGAAAGAAGCTGCAATAAGAATGCAAAGGCAAAAATTTTTCCTTATTAATGATGATCTGAAACCATCATTTCAATTAATATATCAAGAGGATTGATACAATAACTATTGGAAACAATAAATCTAAATTATGGAGGTTGTTTCAATGCTTTAATTCATAGGTAGATACTTACCTAAAGAAATTTGTGTGATAAAAATATCTATTCCTGGTTATATCCTTTCAAAGGTTGTTGTCAGTGACAGCATGAAATGCAGCAGCTTTTGGCTTAGTGCACTGATTTTTATTTTTTTTTATTGTCAAGACCAAAATACTCCCAAAAAGTAAACAATGAGATGTGGAAAGGATGAAAATAAATGAGAAAGCTGTCTTGTTTGAATTGGTGGTGGTTAAAACTGTTTCTTGCAATGAGTCACAGAAAACCAGAAATGGAGCTTCAGAAACAGCTAAACAGATTCATGCTGCATTAAAGCAGAAAGAATTACAAACACTGACAATAATGAGAAATTACTTTATCATTTCCTTGTAGAATACCAATATGTGCCATACTGTACAGTTATTGTACTATCAGAGTATTTGTAAAGAAACAGGTGTTAAAATCTACTAAATCCTGACATCAACAGCATATCAGAGCTTCTGTGTAGTTCATTTGTTTGGGGAGGATATGAGGTGAAACAGTTTCCAATACTTAAGTAAACATCATGCAGTTATACAGGAACAGATCAATAACAAATTGTATTTCTATTGCTGCATTTATCTTCCAAACATTTTGCAGTTCAAAACAGAGAACCTCTCAAGCAGATCGTTGTTACTGGCAAGTCACATTGATATAAATAAGTTAAAAACCATTTTGTTTCAATGTGCTGTGATGGCAACAAGAAAAATCAAGATGAAATGGTGCAATACTTGAGTGCTGATATAAAAGATATTTCACATGTATATTAGAGAAAAAATAATTCTATTGTGCTACAGAGCACATGCATCTGATATTTACTCCAGGGTGTATAATAAAATCTGTTGAATTTTGATGAGAATTACACCGTCACAAAAATCACCTAAAACTAACCAAGGCTGCCTGGGCTCTCAGTATAGACAAGGAAGAGAGACAAATTTGTTGAGAAAATGATTTGTTCCACTGGGTAATGTGCCTTTTCTTCTCCACAGACTATAAAGGGAGACTGAGGTGAACCGGTTAGAAACAGAAAACTTACTCTGGAACAAAGCTGGGCAACAGGTATCACATGCTCATCTAGTCCAACCCACCTGCAATATGCAGCAGCATCTTCAACTAGATCAGGTTGCCCAGAAACCTGTGCCATCCAGCTTGCTTTGAATGTTTTCAGGGATTGGGCATCTTTCCCATCTCTGGGTAATTCTCTTTCTCTCTCCCTCTGTCTCTATCTATCTGCAATTCTTGAATAGTAAAATTATAAAGAAAAAAAGTAAATATATGTTTTAACAGTTCTACTTCATAATTAGATTTTACTCAGTAATGAACAACATTGTTACAATCATGATTCTCAATGCACACACCACAAAATAATAATAAAAATTTTTAGGCACTAGCAATGCTCTAATGTCCACGGTACTTGTGACTCCAGCTAGCCCAATTCTACATCTGCCCCCTCCTTTCTGTCTTCCAAATGCTGAAATCATACACTTGGGTGGACTCCAGCAGCAGGAAGCTTAAATCCACCTGCCATATCTTTTAGTGTTCTTTTTTTTTTGCTTCAGCAGGATTTCAAATTACCCCAGGGTGGGACCTACCTGTTCCCTGGGCTAGACCCCTCACTCAGTTAATCCTGTGTTGATGATGTCTAGCGGATATTCTGGCATCATATCAAAGGTGAATTCTGTTCTTAAGCAACAAAAAGGTACATTTCGCTTCATAATACCAAAAAAGACAGTATCACATTGGATTTTGCTCATAAAAGACTCAACGCAATGATTAGTAGCTCAGAGGTTTTATAATCCCATGGAAATACTTATCCTCTTGGACCAAATTCTGAAGTGCTCAGGCCAGCAAAAAGTCACAGAGAAACCAGAAGGTCAAATATGATTTTACCACGACCTCAAAACAAAGTCATCAGAACCAGAGGCTGAACTGTCCCAGTGAATTATATTAAGAACTGATGCAGGTACAGACAAAGTCATATATAGCATCACTTAATGATGGAAACAAGGGAATAGTGAAAAAATGTTTGAATAGAGGAACCAGCAAGGCAAGAGATGTATTTTACACCGTGTAGTGACAAGGTGCAAACAGAGCAGCAGAAAGTTCAGTCTAAATACCATCTTTGACTCTGGAACCCTCTTGCACATCTTCCTCATTTCTGAAGTCCATCATTTATACCTATGATAGGTTTTGGGCCTTTTGGCAGATACAAGCATACGTGGGGTGTTGTTAAATATGGATGTGATAGATGACAGCTGATAACTCATCTGATAATGCATGTGAACAGGAGTGGAAGCAGTCATATTCTAGTGCTTTGTAGTGCATGTGGGATCAATGACTTGAGGTGCATCAGAAGACTGGAAGAGAGTCTGAAAAAACAGCTCTTCATAAGCTTTGTATCTGTGACAGACCAACACTCCTTAATGGCTAGAAGATTTTTCTTGAATGAGAGCATATTAAAATAGTAGATATTGCAGTGATCTTACTAATTTTCCATCCTACTGATAATTTTGCTCTCTGGAAAAAACAGGGACTATCTTTCTGTGAATGTCTCCTGCCATATCTCAGTCAGAATGTTTAAATGGAGCAAAACAAAGACACATTTACCACATGAATGTGACTTGTTTGTAGAAATTGAAGATGTTTTGTTCCATTCCCCACAAAACTACATCAAGAAACTGAGGAAATACTGACAGTGACAGACAGTACCATGACCAACTACCCGTCTTGGCCTTGCGGCTGTTCGGGAGGCTGCTGAGAATAGGAGAGCACCCGTCGGTCACCTCTCGCACTCCCCCCGGAGGGGAGGATGAGGTCAGAATCCCCGGCCGCCTTCTGCCCTGAAGGGATGGAAGGAGCCCCACGGTCCATCCTTGCCTTCGTCGCCGCGGAGCGGCCAAGAGCTGCTCCCTGACACACGCCAGAGCCGCCGTCGACGGGAGTTAATTATCAAGTCCCCTGCAGATCCGTTCCTGCCCGGCTACCCTGAACCTCTCTGGCCTTCAGCCGTGGCCTGTCCGCTTCTTGCCTGTCTGAGCACCGCGGCGGGAGGGGAGGCGGGACGCAGGGACGAAGACACCTCCCAGCTGCCGTCCGACAGTCACCTCCGGGAACCTGTCCAAGGCGAAGCACCCTCCGCGGGCGCGGCCGTCTCTGCCCGCAGGGGAGTCAGGCATCCTTCCTGGAAGGCGCCGTAGGGCACGCCTGTCCCCCGCGCCCCCGCATCACCTCTCCTCGCCTTCACGTCGGCACTTGGCTGACACCGTCTCCCGCCGAGGTGACACAGTCCCGGCCCATGCCTCAGCCGGCGCTCCCCGCTCTCTGAGGCACCACCGCCACTGCACCCTACTCGTCCCACGCTGTCCCGTCCCCTCCCGCCGCCCATGGGAGCCGCCCGTGCCGCGGCGGGTCAGAGCAGGCACCGGTGAGGAGCATGGCCAAGGGACCGGAGCAGGAGGACGCCTTCCTGCACCTCCCGGCCGCGCAGGCGGTGCCCGTCGCCGCGCAGGAGGACAGCTACGCGGGGCTGCTGGGGCCGGGCTTGCTGCCCTGCGCCCAGGAAGGGCTGCCGGAGCCGGCGCTGCCCGCCGGCATCAAGGCAGGTAAGAGGCGGGTTGCCGGCAGCGTCCCCTTCCCAGCTCACGGGCAGGGCAGGTGCGGCAGCCGGGGCGAGGCGTTCGAGGTCCGGCGGGAGCGGCTGCCGTGCCCATCCACTCAGTTAGCGGCGGGCAGGGCGGCGGCGTGTTGCCGGACCGTAACGATGCCCTGGGGTTTCTCTTCTTGTCGCCCTCGGCTCTCAGAAACACACCTCGGCAGCGAAGCCGTCTCCTCGGAGGAAGAGGATGCGGGTCGTCGCGACGGCGCGTTGACAGCTGGCGACCAGAGCCCATCTGCGAAGAAGAGCATCACGCAGATCATGAAGGACAAGAAGAAGCAGACGCAGCTCACCCTGCAATGGTAGGGCTCCGGTGGCGAGTCCCCACTGCCCGCCCTGGTCCCGGGGCCGACGGTGGCGGAGCCCCCGCGCCCGGAGTGCCGTGGCCCCGGGCCCGGCCGCTCGGCGGGACAGCCCGCAGTTGCAGCACCGAGATGGCGTGTCCATCTGACTTACGGCAAGGAGCGTGTTACCTCACAGTTCTTCTAGAAATATTTGTCATTTGCGGGGGGTTTGGTTAGTTGGTTTTGGGTTTGGATCTTGGTGGGTTGTGTTGGGTTTTTTGTTTGTTTGATTTTGGGTTTTTTTGTTTGTGTTTTTTGTTGGTTTGTTTTTTATTTTCTGGATAAGCCTCATCTACAAATAAGCACATCCATCCCCAAATTTCTGATTTTTTAAATGTAAGAGGCTTGTCACTTGAGAGAAATCTCTGTCACATTCTCACAGGCTATCGATGAAATGTATCAACAAAATATAGAAATGAAACATTACTAAAGAATTGCATTTGTGAATGGCTGCTTTAATTATCCTTTAAGGCTATTACTGTTAGATTTTTCACTTATAATGTATTTCTTTTACATTATATTCTGCCACCTCTGGAAGCTTTAAGTTTGCTTCATTTTATCTTTTATTTATTAAAGTTAACGAAATAAGAAGTCAGATTCTTCAAGCACTAACTGATAAATGTTTCTATTAAAATACACTTGGAATTAGGGAAGGAGTGTTGATGAATTAAATGGGAACTTAATTATCAACTACAGACTGTAAATAAAGATTGTTTTTCCTTCTAACTGAAAAATTAGACTAATTCAAATTATTCACTTTCTTAGTCTAGTTTACATCTGACTTCTGAGTGTAAGTAGTTAAGGATTTAATTTTAGTGAGTGAACGCAAAATTATTCAGTATACAGTGTTTACTACACAGTATTTTCTTACAAATTTGTGTAATTTGGGTAATATATTCTTTGCACATCATCCAAGGAGTAGCGAGTAATGTAAAATTATATAGAAAAAAAACAATAAGATAGCAGTGAAATACCCAGTCACCAAAGTTTCTGTTCAAGTGAAGACAGCCAGTTTTTAAAGTTTTACTTTACTGATCCTTACTTGGCACTTACATTCTGGGAAGTTACAGAAAAATACACCTCCTTCAAAAAAGCCTGTTCTTTGTTTTTTTCAATGTGGTTTAGTCAAGAAGCAGTTTCAGGTTGAGTGGAAATTAAAAAGCAAAAGGAGGAAGAAAAGAGACATTAGCTCAGGTGTTAAGGATACAGTGGGGGAGAAGATGCAAGTCCAGGTCCCTGCTCTTATGTCCTTTCAATAGACAGACTTAAACCCAGGTCATTCATTGTCTAGTTAAATCTTTTATTTTCACAGCAAGCCTGGCTCCTAGGTGATGATAATTTAATAGTTTATATACTGAAAAAAATCCAGACATTGAAAAAATTCATTAAGAAAACGGACCTAGCTCCAGTTTTTTTGTATTTTTCCACTAACCTAAGCACCAAGAGTGGGGTCAGTCTGTAATGTTTATACTGTTTAGCATGAAAATCATCTGTGTGTTCTGATAGAATTCTTCAGTAAAATTAAAAAAGAATGACAACAACAAAAAAGAGAACAGTACCAAANCTTCCTTTTTTATTGAACTTTTTGTTAATGACATTAATAGGTTCTTTCCACAGAAACAGATCCAACATGGAAGACATTTATAATTATGCTAAAGGTAGTGTAAAGTGAGATGTGACACTAGAAGGGGAATAAAAGCTAATAACACAAAGAGCTCCTGAATGAAAATTTGTTGATTCAACAATTTCTACCATTTCCTACAATTAATCCTGAAATAATTTAATGAAAGGGAGATGTGAACTCTCCAAGTTAAATCCTGAGTATTTAATGAAATAGGAAACAGAAAATGCTTCAAGGATCATCTTTTTTTAAACACTACTGATGTAGTAATGGTTCATACATAGCAAAATGCATTAATTTAATTAAGTAGTAATGGATTTAAAATTCAGTTCATAAAATGCTCATTTCCTATCTTTTTTCCTCTTAAATTGGATATACTGAGAAATTGTATGTCTAGTTTTCATTACACAGTTTCAATATAAATAAGAAAGACAATAGCTTTCCATTTAAACATTGTTTTGTCAGTGATATGTTAGATGTATTTATTAGATCTACTTCTATTACTGAATTAATTTTTCAGATCACACTTCTCAATCAACTTATTTCTAGTTGTTTATCTTTGAAAACACTATAGCTAGAGGGCAGAATTCCCCCTGGTTTTGTTTAGAACTCTGAAGCAAAAGATAGAGTTGTGCTTTAGGAACTTGAATGAAACAGGATCCTGGTGAAGCAAAGTAGATTTTAAAATGTAAAAGTGAAAACAGAAAGGGAGAGCAGGTGGGAAGACTGGAGATACACAGCAAGATGGATGAGAATGGAAGAAACCCTGAGGTGTGAAACATGCTTAGTTGTTTATGTTGTGCTGTAAGTGTCACAAATATTTATTCATGAACTACCTTAGACTGTATATTTACACTACAATTTTTATATGAACAGATTGCTAAGGAAGTATACCTGTGTTAGAAATTAATATAGTTATTTTCTCTTTAGACCATTCGCCAGAAATTTCCTCTCCTTACCACAAGGCGGCTTGGAACAAGGGGCCATTCAAAGTAAGGCACAATTACCTGTGTATCTGCTTATAGAACACATTTTAGGAATGACATGTGTTTCTATGTCTCCTTAATAAAGACTAATTGACAGTGGCTTTATTCAGATGATACACTGCAAGTGTATCACACACATGAAACTGATACTCAACTCCAGAGTTTGAATTTGAAAGCATTGGTGCGGGCATAATTTCTAAAATTAAGCTGATTAAGCTTCTAAATCTTGTCAGTGTATTTATAGAGATATTAATTTGTTGCAAATATATGTCAAAATGTTAGATACAAAAACATTATATAATGCATCTATCTTTTTTACAGCTGCTCATCTTTCTATAAATAGTGATTTTATTTCCCTTTTGCAAGCCTAACAACTTTCATTATGTTCTGTATGTGACAATATGGATTCATTAAATGCACTACCGAAGAACATTGTTTTAAATTGAGAAGATGATATACATCTACTCTTTATTGTGGGTATCTTATAAAACTCTGAAAAGTACACAACCTATAGTGCAGTAATTTCATAAATAATGTATCCAATTAATTTGTATATTTGATCTGTGGAATATTAGGTTGTAGGAATAGAATAAAAGTAATTCTATACAATCTATAGTGAAATTTTTATCAGTTCTATTCTGGCATTATGCTTTTGGCTGTGATGATGTTAGCATGAAACTGTTATGAGCAGTGGTAACAAACATTCCCTCACATCCATTTTGCTAAAGACAAAGAGAGAAAGCCAGAATAAAGGTAGTAATAGAAGAAACTCAGACATTCTGTTTGTTTGGGAAAACTTAATTTTGAACTACTTAGCCTGGAAAGATAAAGTTACTAAGATCTTTCAGTAGTTTATAAGCAAAGCTCAAAACAAAAGGCGACTGAAATGAAAAAAAACCCTAAATGTTTCCTAAATGTTTTGCAATATAATACAAATGTCTGAAAGATACATTTTTTACTATTGTAATCCTGGGTGGGTGTTACGTGTTGTTATATTTGGTTTTCTTCCAGCCTGAGAAATATAAGAAATAGCTAATTGCTGCCACTATTTTTTTTTTGATTGAGGACAGTTCTTCCATAATTTCTATGACAGAGTTACAAATTCGTAATTCATTGATCTTTTTTAGAAGATAGTCTGCATTATATGGAGGAGAACTGGAATTAAAGTTCATTTTTCCTATAGATGCTGAACAGAGGGGTTCTGAGGAGAGAACTATTAGAAAGTTTATTTACTGGGGAAAAGAGGAAATGGTGAAATTTCCTGAAATGGAATTTGCCTGAAATGATGAACTTCAGTTATGGTTATAGGCATAAGATGATACAGACATAGCTTTGCAGATGGACAATTTCTGCAGGTGCTGTGTTTAGGATTTTTAAGAGCTCTGACATTCACAATCCATGCAGGAATAATTGAAAACCTACTCTTTCATCAATGTCTTGGTGAATTCTTACTCAGGTTCATAACCCCACATATTCGGAAGAACCACTTACAAGCTATGATGAATGAGAAAATACAAGGGAAAAGTCTCCCACATGCTAATTATATACTTGTTTTGACATATATAATGGATTGATAAACAAGATCCAGTCAGGATTTAAATTTCCAAATTTTCATGTGTTTGCAAAATTTAAGGACAGTAAGGCAGATTTTATGAAGTAAATGAGTATGTTTTAAATGGGTATCTAGCTACAAAATTAACTCTGTTGGGACATGTGTCACTATATTCCCCTTTTCTCTAAGACATTTAACAATATTAGTATAGAAATAACTCATGCCCAACATTTCTTTGACAGATTCCATATCCTTACTGACCTTTTGGTATTATGTGCCATATTTCCATATGGATTAACTGTTCTTGAACAATTTCCTCAAAGGGATGAAGCATCAGCAGGTTTTATTTGAACATCTGGCACTTGTTTCTGCTTACTTTTTTCATCAGAGTTTTCCTCGGAGACTTTTCCTCTGCAATTCTGATTTCCACTAAGATACATTTACATTGATCTCGCTGTGCTAAATGAACCTCACAAAAAGTACAAATGACAGTACCTTCAGAGACTTAATACAGCAGCAAGTAGTCAAGAGAAGTGGCAGTATAAACTATAGAGTCATAGAAGTCATGGTGAAATGGTTTGGTTTGGAAGGGACCTTAAAGACCAGCTAGTTTCAATTTCCCTGTCATAGGCAGGGACATCTTTCACTGGATCATATTGCCCAAAGCCCCATCCTATCTGGCCTTGAACACTTCCAGGGATGGGGCATCAACAGCTGTTCTGAGCAAGCTGTTCCAGTGCCTCACTACCATTGTAGTAAAGCATTTCTTCCTAATATCTAATCTAAACCTACCCACTCTCAGTTTAATGATCTTTAATTATCTATTTATCTATCTCTGGTATTGTGTTTGGACTACATACCCCTCAGAATCACAGACTCAGTGAGGAGCAAATTAATTTCTGATTTTATCAGTTACCAGTCTGTCACACAACTATCATTTATAGAAGTATTTCCATTAAATTATAAGCAAGAAAAAGGACCAATCATCAGTTTTGGGAACTTACTAGTTACCCTCTTTTTATGTTAGCATGGATAATAAGAGAGTTCTTACCAGCAGTTAAATCATATTTTTTTAAAGCATGGTACTGCTTTAAATGATGGTTATGAGATACTATTTCTATTGCTGCTACCATTATTACCATATCATGCTAGTAGGAGCAGTACTAGTACTAACTATTCCTGACTGTAATGTTTATATGGCAGTTTTGCCTAGGAACTATGATCATTGTCCAGAACTCTATGGAGTCAGATGCTGCAAAAGCATGAAGGGAAAAAGACAATTCTTCTCCAATGATTCTCCAATCATTGCTCTTATTGCAAAGTAAAGTTAATGCACCAGGAAAAAGTATCTTACTGGAGACTGCATGGATACACAATAACCTATTGATAGAGCCTGGCTGTGATCCAAGAAAAGCAAAGCAAGACCCTAACTCTAACCCTAACCCTTTTCCATCATCTTCAAGGTGATGGAAATCATTTTTCTCACACACTGAAACAATGCTCTTTCTAATGTTCTTATGAGCATAAACTGGATTTGGGAAAGAGCTCCTGCTCTAACATATGTAATGCTGTTCTAAGGTGTGAGATACACAAATGTTAGTTCCTCCTCTGATCCCAAGCAGCATTTTTCATCTCCAGTTCTGGGCAAAGGACAGACTTAAAACTGGATCTAATGATTCCTAGAATTCAAGTCAGAGTCTCTCTGTGTGTTTACATCCAGCAACCCATTTAGTATCAATACTAAAACACTCATGTAAACATTTGGATGAGAAAGAAAGTACAACACATTGAACACAGTTTTGTTACTGAGGTTCCTTCATCTCTCATGCCCATGCTAATCACTTTATATTGCTGTATGTAAGGGAAATTTTCTATATTCCTTCTGAGTGAAAGAAGACCCAGTACCATAAATACTGCAAACTGCTCTCTTAGGTCAGTATTTCAGAAGTAACAGTTCTCTGTGCAGCAGGTCCTGAATCTACTTTTTTGCATAGGTAATGCTGAACATACTGTGGTCACTGCTAGAACTGAGTTATAACCTTCATGATACATCAATTACCTGAAGCAGCTATTTGGGAACACATACAAACTGCTCAGTTCATACACACGGAAGACTGTTTGAGCTCAAGTTACAATGTAATTTCTTTGTAGACTTTGATCAATGATGAATCTTAGCTTTTATCCATCATGTCTGAAAACTATTATCATATT
>VYZS01062119.1:11247-23406 GCA_013400695.1 Neodrepanis coruscans
ATCAGCACTAAATCCCTTCCTGGGGGCTATTGGGAAGGGGAGGGGGGAGGGCTTGTGGTTTCTAACTGTCTTGAGTGTTTTTCTTCAGAAAAAGCCGAGCGGAGGCTCGCGCTGCTGGGTGGTCCTCAGATCGGCCGCGGGCTTTCTCTAATTACCCCGGCGTCTCTCCGGGAGCCTCAGAAAGAGACCTGCACTACTCCAGAGCATTTCTCACCCCAACACGGGCACTGGGAATGCTTAATTGGTCTTTTTTTTTGCACTTTATTGTCGGTTTTTCTGTGTGTGTGAAATAAACTGTGATATTTGTGTGTTTTCTTTTTTTTTTTGGGGGTGTGTCTGTGGCTTCTCTCAGACATCTCTTGTCAAAATCACTAATTTTGTGGTAAAACCATGACAGCTATTCATAAACACTCAAATGATACCTGTGTATTTTTTAAATATCCTGCAACTGAAGATTGTTATTAAATGTGATTATATAATTCCAAAATTCCTGCTGAAATCTATGAACTACAGGATAATGGATGTGTCTATCATACAGCACTGCAGGACGAAGGCTTCAATGTCTATAGGATTCAGCAACTGAAGGGCTAAATCCACCCCAAAATGGACATGGGGCCCAGAAGAGGATTTGAGTGGATCAGAAACATTTGAAAGCATACCTGAAGACTTGAACACTATGAGATAAAACTACCTCTCTGACTTTAACCTTAAAGTTTCCCTTGAAGCAATCCGTTCCACTCTGCATATATCCTGTGGTGAACACATGGGAGCTTTTATGGGAATATAAATTGCATAAAATACGGAAACAAGAGTCAAAATTATCTTAATGTAAATGAAAAAAAAAAAAAAAGGAGAGAAATAAGCCAGTACTTCCCTTCTTTTTGATTAGCATCTCTTTCTTACTGACCTCTCAGCCTCCAAAACCATCCTGTCCAAAATTCTTTTATCTATGTCAATTTTAATAAATTTAAGGCAAAATTCTTTATTCTCCATGTGGAAAATACATTTACTAGTCACTCTTGTATACACCTCCTCTATGAAGACTTACTGAATTACAAAGCAAAACTTGAATAGTACAGATATAACCACTGCATTTCATGATTACATAATCCATGATCATGCCATAGAACTGTTTTTTGAGTAACAGCGTACAGCCTCCTCTTGAATTTCCTTGGAAAACATGTTTTAAAAGAAGCGTATAAATATCCACTGAGCACCCACAGACTTCTGTTTCATTGCTTCTGAATCACAGCATCTAATCTTGCTTGTATGTCATGTACTATATTAGAGGGAAATGAAATGCAATTCAGTAAATTATCCACTTCAAGTTGTGGCCATTTCAATAGATAAAAAAGGGTCCTTTATCTTCCATTTGTTTTAAGTCCCACTGGGATGCTGACTTTATATTTAGTCTTAGCTTGGGCTTTGCTGTGAATCTTCAAGAAGGCTCCTCAAGCAGAGTTATAATGAGCAGAGATGTCTCGAACAAAAGTAATCTCTGACTCTTAACACAAACACTATTTATTGCACATCTAGTGGCAGCAGCACTGTATCTAATTCCTGGCACCCGACACTTTGATAACTAATGGTGGTGCATCTAACATTTTACCCTTTCTTTTAACAATTATCTAATCAGAACACTACAGAAAAGGGATTATCGTTAAACCAGGAAACAACAGCCTGCAATGTGTGAACAGCTGGAACGCAACTGTGCCATGCTACAGCACATCACCTTGGAGTTTAGGGTACTTACCAGAATACTAGCACAGAGGATTTCATTTCAATCTATTTATTTTAAGACTCCAGAATTATTAATAATTGTTTGATCTACCAATTAATAATAGCCAGTGAGAAAGACACTGGGAGCATCATGTTCCATATGGGTGCACCATAGCCCCTTTACTTTGGCCCCTAATTCAAGTGTACATAGATCAGTATTTTTCCTGCACAAAGTAATTGATGACAGGCACCTAATGCTCTATTTAAGTAATTTCAATAGATCTGATCTGATGTTCAACAGAGTAGAAAATTCCTTTTGATTTAATATACATCTTTTCGAAGTCAGCCTACTTTAACTAAGGTGATCAAACAGAAGATCCAGCACATAATTTTACTCATCAAAATTTGGAAACTCTAGTTTTCCAGAAGAAAAGGCTAGCTGTTGCATTTCAAATGGATCCCGCTCTAGATAAACAATCCCTGGCTAGTGTTACCTTCTTGAGATACGTTACTTTTTAATAAAAATTATTGGTATTCAGCTTCACTGAGAATCAGGCCCTTAATTAATTAAATGGTTAAATCCTAGTGCATAGCCACACAAGTTTTGAAGAAAAAAAACAGACCATACTAACTTTAAAAATATTGCTATCTACCTTTCTCCATTCATTTGACCTTGAAATTAAAGGGTTTTCTTTTTCCTGGCTTTACTCACCTGATGTATTTCAGAGCGGCAATATTACTGAAGTCAATAGAAGCATTGATATGGGTAAATGCCACTCAAGATGAGTAAGACTGGCACTATCAAGCCCTAAAATTGTTTTCTTACCAGCAGCCTATGGAGGAAAAGATAATGGTTTACATGGAAAGATGAACTAGGCTTGATATGAGAACTATATATGCATCCTATGATGAAAATATTATTCTAATCTACTTGTTGAATAGAAATAGCTGGCAGCAAGAAGTTTTTGGAGGCTAAATTCTTGTTTGCTGCATTTTAAAGCGAAAAGGGAAATTGTTTCTTTAGGAAAGAGAATAGTAGCTCAAAATTAAATATTCTTGCAAATTTCACACTTGTAGTGTACTAATAATTAGTACTATAACTATTTAACCCCTAGGAGAGAAAAGTAATTTCCACTTTTAATCATTAGCTGACTCTATCCTAACACAGACGTTTCTGGCTAAGACTAAACAAAAGGATGATATTGTATACATTAACCAAGGAATACTTATATATATATATCTGATTCTTCACTAGGAACACTGCCACAAGTGGACTAGAAAATTAAGGTTTTTATACTTGCTTCCCAGTGGAAGCTATGTAAAACAGATTAATAAATGATTGTCACTTTATTTCAGAACTTAAAATTAATCTTAGAAAACAGAAAAGTCATGAACAATATTGCAGCAGTATTTCATGGTTCACTGGTCATTATCACTTGCCAACATTTAGGTCACAAAAGAACATTTCTCATTTGTTGCTTAGAGTATCTGTGACTGTGTTCTTATTGTCAAACTTAACCTTTTGGAGAACCACAGAGGGGGAAAAAGGAGAGGAAAAAAACTATTTAGTAGTGTGCTTTCTTTTTCTGCAGTATGTGGAAAAATAATAAGAAAATTAAAAGCTTAAAGCTGCTGGAGATAGAGCAGGTCACAAACTTTAAATATTTAGTCCCTGTTGTGAGAAAAGCATTAATAAATAAATTAGCAGCAACACCAGATTGGATTCCCTGGAGTTGAAAACCACAACTTCCCAAACCACCAAGCCTTCACATAATTTGAAGTTTTGCTAAAATGGACAATATAGAGAATAAATTACTTCGAGAGGTAACAGAATGAATTATTTCTTGGTCAGTGATTTGAAAGTAGCCATGGTTATTCATGTACACAAATAATGAATATCATCTTTATGGTTCATCCAGAACACAGATTCAAATCACCCATTTAAAGGAAGTGTTGTGTATCCATACAGAATTCTGTCCTTCAGTGCCACCTGGGTGAGGGACTGAAATAAATTGCTTTTTTTCTGTCTTATGCCTAAAAGAAAACTACTGACTTTATTCCCTCATGACATTTATCACTAGGTGGTCATATTATGGTTTGTGAAAGAGTTTCAGCACAGCAAAGAGCCTGTAAGAACTATGGCTTCATTCCTACTTGTATTTATTCTGGAAAGATATCTTCAGCCTCTAAAAGTTTCTCAAATGGAGACATGATTAATGGTACCAGGATGCACTCAGTCTTGCAAAGCTTAAGAACTACGTAGGTGACACAATACACAGAGACTAACTCTATGCTACTAAAATTAAATTTTCTCCAGATTACTCACTTGACAAGGAACAGCCTGAGTCAATATTATTAAACTCTCCTGTCCTTTGGAACAAAATGTTTGCACCTGATCAACTGTTTGAGAATGTCCTCAGCTCATGCTCTCTCAAAATAAAACAACAAAATATTTGTTAGAGTGCCAGGTGACACAAGCTTCCAGCATGCCAGAAAGCTTTCTAGCTATCTAACAGCAGGCACAAATGAACTGTAGTGTCTAAGAAGGCACCAGCACATTTTCCTTTACTAACACAGCTGTAGCCAGAGTCCACAAGACTTTCAGTGGGGTCCTTTACAAGATCTTTCAAGAGTCTGGCAAAGAAAAAGCAAATACAAAACAAACCAGCTCAGCCCATCTCTCAGTAAAAACTGCATCAAACTGAGAATTAGTGGACAAATCACTAATGTTCTTTATATTTAAGAAGAATAAGTAAGTTTACAAATATCAAAAGATCAGATTTGGGTTTGTGATCCTGGAACATTATGCATTTGGTAGACTAAGTATCTACTTCCCCTCTGATGCAAGGGTTATTTATGAATATCATTTCATTAACATCAATGGAAAATGCCCAATCAACCCTTCCAGTTCTTCATATCAAGGGCAAATTCCTACATCATTTGCCTTTGCTACTAACCCAAATACAAGCTGTGAATAGACCACTACACAGAATATACTACAGCTTGAGGAGAGGAAAAAAAGTCCCTACGTACTATAAACAGACTCCTTACTTTGATTTTATTTATTTTTTTAATAAGATACAATATTCTCTAAAGCGACATTCTGACTGAGACTCAGTACTGGCAGGGTAAGGGAAAACAAACAATTAGGCTTGTTCCTGTAAGCTATTTTTTATTGCGGGGTCATGCACTCTTTCCCCCTGACTAGCCTCACTCTAAAATAAAGTGACTGGCTTGGATATAAAAGTGTGTTTTGACAGCTCTCCTGCTCTGCTTTTTCAATCTCAGCATAATGGGCAAACAACAATGAGTTGGCAAAGTGTTTCCAATTAAGCATATAGGGACTTTTTTTGCCAGCCTCCAGTAGGTGGTCCTACTTGGAACCCCCAAGTATTCTCCTTGGCCAGAAATTGATTTTGAAAGCTAATTAATTCTTATATTACGACAAATTTTAGAACATTGTTTTTCAATATAATACTGCTGATGCAGAGAAAGTATTCAGGAAGGCCACTTTATCAGCAATGACAAATTTCTGTATTTTTTACGTTATGGCTTTTATGTTGAGGGATCCCCAAATGCTTTATAATTATTAACCTGAGGTGACAAATTTCACCATCACTGGGATGAAGCTCAATGTCTGGATGAACACCAAAGATGTATATCTCACTGTCTTCCACACTCTTCATGTCATATATTTTAAGCAACTTTCAGCTTTGGAAATGCAAATAAATGAATAAATGCATTTATAGCGTGCTATAAATAAAAATTTTTAAGCCCAAGTGAATGAAGTATCACTTGTAGGATGACATCATCCTGTAGCTACCTGGGAGTCCATGCAGCTGAACAGAAGAGGAATAAACATTTTCCCATTTCATCAGAAAAAGCGTATAAATTCATACCTGACTTAGAAGTTTTCTGGGAAAGTTTTTTCCTGAACATGCCATTAAAAAAAATAGAAAAATGATTGATCTTTTTAATAAATAAAGCAAAGGTCAGAGTAATTTCTTTCCAGTCTCATCATATTTGTTGACCTCCAATGGACCTTCTTCAGTAGCTCCTTGTCTTTATTGTACTGAGGAGCCCAGACAGAACTGGACACAGCTCTCCAAACACATCCTCAGCAGGTCTGAGTAGGGGGCCAGGATCACCTCCCTCAAACTGTTGGCAATGATATTCCCAATGCACCCCGGGATACCATTGGCTTTCTTGGGCATCAGGCCACACTGCTGGTTCCTGGACAGCCTGTTGTTCAGCAGGACACCCAGGCCCTTCTTCGCAGAGCTGTTTTCCAGCAGGGTGGCTTCCATCTTGTACTGGTGCATTTTGTGTTTCTTTTAATTGAAAAAAGCAATCTGAATGTCTTATCCTTCTCATACTGAAAGGGAAGCAAAGTCCTTAAGTGCAGAACCATTAAAGATCAAACAAAACTGATTGAATTTTTTTTAAAACCATTCACAGTGAGATGATTACTGGATAATGATTGACTGAGGACTGAGTAAATGACAAAGAATTCAGTGTCAAATATTTAGGGGAGTAAGAGTTTGCTCTTGGTCTGACTGGTATTATATCAGCAAGAGTCAGGAAGGATTTTCCCCTCCAATTGAATCTAGGCAGAAGGTGGATGTGTTTCTTTTGTTTCACCAGTCATACAATCATTCATATACTTACAAAGAACTGTGCCAATAATGCATGTTTCCTGACATAGAAAATATTGATCAAAAGGTTTTTATATATCATCCAAAGAAAATTGGAAAAATTGGAGAGAATCACACAAAATGTTGTCTGAACTGTTGTAACTAAGCAATGTAAGAAAGGTCTGAGAGGATGACAATTATTATTATCAGATCTTCCTTCTTTTGTAGACCATTCCCTACAAAATGCTGAAATCACATGGACACCAACACTACTGACTGAATATATTTTATTAAATAATTTATAAAAAGACTCCCCATGGACCCCACAGGATTAATAAATAACTCTTAAGCAGGTAAAAAAATCAAAGAAAGGCTGTTCGACTGACCAGGAAACAGGCCTAAAGAAAGAAGAGGATTTTGCCCCAGAGAGAAGATATTTCTCTTTTCTCTTTTCTCTTTTCATAAGTTAAGGGAGTTATAATGCAACGAGTTCACAATAAATTATTAATTCTGGCTTGTAGCAACAATTGATAAAACAGATTAAAAAAATACAGTAAGAAATTCACTAATGGCTTGAAGCATTGTCTCCTACTGTGAGTTTATACTCCCTTAATCCATAATCTGCTAATATGTAGAAGCCATGTTTTCTCCCACCAGAGACACACATATTAACCCATCCCTTTACACTGCCTTTGCTGGGGTGACTCTTGTGGCAATTGGGAGTCGCCCTGTGGAGCCCTGGGATCTGCTAAATTATTAGCAAATCACTTGGAGAAGGTTTTCTTTTCTGGTGATTTTCAGGGATGCTGCCCTGTTTGGGCAGCAGTGGACATAGCCCAAGCCCATGTCTTTCCCTGCAGGAAGTGCAGGTTTGGGGGAGCCTAAGTTCCCTCATGGCCCTGCCCAGCCAAGGCATCCCCCCTGAGAGCACAGGCTTTGAGCTGGTGGGAGTAGGGCCCTGCTCTCCTTTCAGGATGATGAGCTGTATTTTTGAGTTGGTAGAATGTTTTGAAAAGTAATTCAGTATTATCATACTGTAGTTGAAACTGCCTGGTTGGCATGACAGAGATAGATTTTTTCCACACTGCCTTTGATATGGTTTAGGACAGAGTTTGGGCTCCACACCCTGACCTGGCAATGATGTGGAGGAAGGTTTTATGATCTTGTAATTGTTTTATGTCACATTCTTTTTCCCACTCAGATCCCCTCCTGCACCACTGGCATCAAAAGGAGAGTGTTAGTGAATGAGATCTGACAGAATTGGTGACTATTTCATTCCCTTCACCTATTGTCTACTGAGAGGACAAGAATGTAACAGCATCTTCCTGTGAAACACATAGTCCCCAAGACACTCACTACAAGAAGGGTTCTATGGCATAAGACTGGGAGTTACCTCTTCCTTTGTCCCACCCAAATTTGGCTTGTCATAACTTAAATTTTTTATACATATATGTAATTTTTCCTAAATATGTATTCATGGCCAATAAGTAGTTATATAACCATTAATTCACTTTTTCCACCAGAAATATTTGACAGAAAGAACTAAGACACCAGTTTGGTAGATAAGTTCTTCAGTGAAATAAACATTTTATTTCTTATATTCTTGTGTATGAACTCTTATGTCCAGAATGAAATATTTCTAGATTTAGTGTCAGTAAGGAATTTCTCTTAGGTAAGGTTGGTTGGGACTCAGCTGAGTAGGATACACGTACTCTCTAAGCTTATCTAGGTATTTTTTATCCAATTGATTCCCTGCCATTGCAATGGCCTTTAGCATTGTTGGTATTTCAGTTTCACTTGATCTTTACCTATGGTGCATCCATATTTATATCTATGGAGAATCAAGTGCCTTAGCTTATAACTGAGGTTACTGAGTTCAGTATAGGGACATATTTCATGTCTGCTCTCATGGCTTTAAATTTCTTGTAAGATATAGTTAAATACTTCCATAAACTAAAGTATTGTGTAATTTCTAAAGCAAAGCCTTTCTACAGTTCATGTTTTGCCAATGAAGATATGAATTCACCCAAGAGTAATATTTTTCCCAAATGTAGATTCCAGAAGATAACACCAGCTGCATAGACTTTTTTTCTGTTACTGTTTTCAGTGTTTCTCCCACTCTCTCTCTCTCCATCATTTGCTTCACTTGTTCTTTTTTGCTCAATATACTAGACTGAGGGCAAAATCAGGTTATTAGTCATCTGTTTGTAATAGTGAAAACAACATTATGAAAGGACACCCTTTCATTAATGTGTTTTCTGTCCATTCCTTTGCTCTGCTAATAATGTGGGAAACTCAACACAGGTCAAAACTCATCCTGACCCTACAGTGACTGTATTGGCTTCAGACTCTCTATAATTCTGCAAAGAGAAGGGGAGAGGCTGTTTGAAAATGCTGCATTTCTGTAAAGTAATTTTCCTTTTCCGTTAGTTATTCTCAAAAAATTTGGAAATTTTTGCTCCACAGTTAAATATGCTTTGGATGGCATTTCTGAACAGCTTGCAGAGACTACCACATCATCTAATGCATGTTATACTTGAAGGCTTAACCTCATTAATCGGCACTGTGATATCTGCCTGATCTCTTCCTTCCTGCTTCCCAAGAGAAGTGTCAACATTTAAAACTCAAGATTTGTCTGCTGATATTTTTAAAGGGATAAATAGTTTCATTCATAAGACTGTGAACTACCTATTAAATCATAAATGTGATTACAACAGAGTTTCTCTCCAGAGAGTGAAGATGAATCTCTAAATGGGATTTTAAGAACAACTCCCCAGTCTATTTCTCAGCCAGCAAAGTCTATGTATTGTAATGTAGGACTGTGGATAAACCTGAGTTTGGGTGTTTAGTTCAATATGGACTGGGTAAGTTATAGCTTATGAGCATTTAGACAACATCTGCAAAAGGAAAAGTTCTACCAAGTTATGTATGATGACTTTTTACGATCAACACAGGAAAGTAGGCTTTTCTAGAGCTCAATTCATCTGACCCCTTTTAGGTGTTTGTTTTAGGGAAGGATGGACGTAAGCACCTTTTTCCTGTAAAGACAACAAGAGAAAGACTCCCATCTTCTTCAGCTTCTCCGCCAACATCCCAGACTGCATTCTTCACTGACATAGACTCACGTCCTCCAGTTCTGGTTCAGAGAATTGTTCTGAAAAAAAACAACACCCCAAAAAAACAAACCAAACCAAACCAAAAATTTTTGCTAGTTTTGATATTATTCTGGTAGCAGAGGGAGGATTGAAAAAAATCCCAATACTTTTATACAACAGTGTTTGTCATTTCATGTACAGCTAAAGTGACCATTTAGCTTTCTATGGACACATCTAAGAGCATGAGAGAAAGATAATTTCTGATGGTTTCTAGACACAAGCCAGGTTTTGTCTGAAGATGACAAGTAGCTCTTTGGCTGGTAATACTCACTATTGGTGTGTTTTCTAGAAAAGATACAACTTGCTATTTTATTTTAAGCTATTAAGAAAACCCCCAAAATGCTTATTAAATTTCTTAGTTATTTCTCTTTCAATCACTAACATAACTTGTTTTTACTTTTCAAAAAGTTCTGTCAAGAAAATATAGTTGTATATAAATCTTGCTTCTCTTCTGCTTCTGCTCATTCTGACTATCAATTTCTAAGCACCCCAGAGTAATAGACCTCTTACCCCAAGATGCCATCTGTATAAAGACTGCAGATTTTAAAAAAGCACAATTCAATGCATGAATTATATTACCATCCTCTATTTACTTAAAAAAACCCAAACAAACTAGGTTATAAATTACTAAAAAAAGAGAAAAGCTGTGTATGGAATTCAGGTGAATAAATAAATTATATTTTTTAAAAAATAAATGTCCTTCACAGTACACTGTGAAAATACAAGGAAATAACTATAGTGAATGGCAGGATGTTATCCCAGGAATGAACTGTGCTTGATCAATCTAACACCACCTTGCAGCTTTTCTGATTTCTTGATACATTCTTTTGACTGACAAAGATCTCAGAAATATAGATTCTTTTCAACCTTACCACTGCCCATAAGGAAATNCTTGAAGACATGAAGACATGAAGACAACCTTGTACAAAGAGACTTCAAAAGTATAAAAACTGAGACAAAGTTCTATCTGACTCCTGAAGACAATATATATCTAGTAATATATACTCAGATATATTGTAGATTATCCAGACATATAAAATAATGGCATAATATCATATATTTCCATAAGAATATCCTNATAAAAGTTTTCTTGAATTTATCAACGAGAGGAAAAAATCCTTTTGCAAAAGAGACAACTTTCAACTTACAGCAATGTTCTACAAATATCTTCCAAACAAAAATCAACACAGACGATGACTTGTCATGATATCCCAGGAGAAAAAGGAAATGTATTTTTCAGGCAACTGAGGTAACATAAAATCAATGACACATTTATAAAAATGAAGAGGAACTAAGAGTATGAGTCTTAGCCTCAGTGAATTCTATGGTTATTAGTTAGGCTTTAATCCACTGCAACTCTCTTCCTAATGGACTGACAATTAATTATGCTATCGGCAATTCAAAAAGTTTGTCATATTAATGTGCTGTAGGAAATACATTTTAATTTACAGTGTTCTATCCTGGCAATGATATTGAATATGATTACTCCATTGTGCCCTTCTAATACACAACCTGAAGGGCAAATACACTTTTAGCAGACATCCATAATAATTCAGTCCCTCCTGCATAACGTAACCATTACAATTAATTCTAAATGTAAAAGATGGTTGCTGGTTTTAACATGGATATCACAGTTATGGGTTGAGCAGTTGGAAGGCCCTTTCACATCCTCCAAGTATGCATCCTGTAGCAACTGGTATGTAATCTTGCATACCACAGGATGGTCCCATCAACCTTAAGAAATGGTCTCAACCAGTTGTAAAAATAACTGTCAGAAACCTGCAAAATATATTATCCAGAGGACTTCAAAAATCTGTCTTTGAAGTGATTATATAAAATATTACATAAAGGAAAAGGAAAGGAAGGGAAAGATTTTCGTAAGATGCATACTACAAAAAGTAAAAACAGCAGGAATTAAGGTCTCAGTTCCTATTTCCCTTCTTTCTTGCAATTTCTTTCGAGGCTCTGATATTTTCCATTAACTAGTTGCTTCCCTATATAGAAAAACATCAGCATACTCTCTACTTGCTTTTATTTTCATATCTCTTTTTTCATATCCCTGTTGCAACCTGTGTAGACAGATCTCTGTCTGCTGCTGATAATCCACTGAATACCCACCTTTTCCCTAAATCAACACCTTTAAAATATAGGCAATCCTTTACATCCCCAGTGCAGCATGAACAAGAACAAACCCTACCAGCCTGATGAGAATCATAGAGAGATTTCCCTGCTTGTAGGGCATTCAGCATATCCCAGACTGAAGGTTAATTAACTCAATATTCACAGACAGTATCTTCTGGTTTTACTGCTTTCAATTAATACAGATTCTATCATCAGGAAAACTTGTTGCACTCAAAGTTTATTATTTTTACATACAGCATCTTTTCCCCCAAAAGGGTAAATTCAACAAATAGACAAATAGTTTGCATACAGAATAATCAACATCTACAATATGAAGACATGGTCTTGAAGACATGAAGACATGAAGACAACCTTGTACAAAGAGACTTCAAAAGTATAAAAACTGAGACAAAGTTCTATCTGACTCCTGAAGACAATATATATCTAGTAATATATACTCAGATATATTGTAGATTATCCAGACATATAAAATAATGGCATAATATCATATATTTCCATAAGAATATCCT
>VYZS01062120.1:9626-23037 GCA_013400695.1 Neodrepanis coruscans
ACCTGCATCATCTTTGAGGGAGATATTTCATTTAGGTTTCTTTGGTTATTGGTTTTTGGTTTGTTTGTTTTTTTTTTGTCAGAGTAATAAAAGAACTGACAAATACCTCTGAAGACGTACTTACCTGATGCAATAGCTGTAAAATTCAAATGATTGTGTCAGCTTGTGAACAGTTTTCATAAACTAGAACATTCAAGGTTTACTCTTCTCCAAAGAGTCTTTCAGTGACTCTTCATCACATTTTATGAGACTAACTGTGTGTAGAATACCACTGAGCTTGCAGCTGGACAGAGAAGAAAGAAGGAGTGCTGTTGGACACAAAAATTCTCCACAAAAATCCTCAGTTGTCATCATCAGGAGACAACATGTATTTCCTCAGCAATTACAGCACTGCTTAATTTGCACAGAGGCTCAAAATACATCCCCAGCAAAACTGCTAGTGCCTGAGGCTCTCACTGGCTACTACAAAATGCAAAACTTGACACAGAAAGGATATGTCCTTGTGAAACTGGAAGAACATAATGACCTACAACATACATGGCTGTTCACTGAACTCTTACTCTTCCCAGAATTCAAGTTATTTGGATGATTAATAACAAAGGAGAATGTAGAAGCAAACACACGAAGGCCTCAACCATATCAACATTTCAGTGACAGAAATAAAACTAGATAAGCTTTAATGCACATTCTGGCTCTCTTTGATAACACATAACAATTCAGAAGACTAAGCTGTGCAGGAAGATGCATACAGCAGCATTGTGTTACGCATGCACATAATCTCACAGGTTCCTCTAGTAAGTGATTAGTGCCATAGTCATATATCCCTGCATCTCACACATTAGTGTCTACTGTGATGGCTGATTTGTGTGTCGTGATGACTCAGAATTAATTCACGGTTAGAAGCTGCAGGTTTCAGAAAATGTCTCGTGAAGGTGAGTGGTTGATGCATTCTGTGCTTTGCCTATGCATGGATTCGTGCAACTGCAGTGTTACAGTTGCCTGCTGCTCCCAGGACCTCCTTGCTATGATCTTATAATCACCATGTCTTGATTGAATAAGAATTCTTGGGCTGGTCACACAAAACAAAACCAACACTGACATCAGACGGATACTTAGTAGGTTGCAAAAAAAGAAAACAAAATGTAAACAACAAAAGATCACTTCAAATGAAGCTTGATTGGGTGTGTTCTTGAAAAGGTGCTCAAATTACCTGAACCACTTTGTTTGATCTTAGACATGGACCGGGGGCAGCTGCAACGAGCTCCGAGCTTTGGCACATTCCATTATATGAATGGCAGTGAACTTATAATGGAATGGTATGGATGGTTTTTATAATCAGAAAAACACACTGACCTTAACACTACACAGGTGGAGCAGCATAATGACCCGCCAATTGTACGCGCATCAATTCCTGGGGAAAAGTTCAATGAGGTTAACTCAGCATGTATCCCATAACCAACATAAGCGACATTTACAAATACTGTTTTTTCCACCAAAACCTGCGTGTCTTCAACAACACTTTATTAATTGATTTGTTCCATTGTTCAGTACTGAGTACGTTTGACCCATGTTAACACTGTACTACATTATGTTCCAGTAGAGCTGGACCTTGTCATACACCTCAATGTAGAAATACATGTGTTTAAAAAATAAGAACGGTGTTAAGTCCAATAAACTTTTCAGACTGTACACGATTAAGCATAATAACCATTTAACTTAAGAAGAAATTGAAAGAAAATAAATGACAGCATCAGTGGATCTTCAGCTTCATTGCAAAATCCTCACATTGACCGAGCTCAGATGGGTGCCAGCCAACCACCATTTTCTCTTCCCATCAACTAATCAATAAGCTTGGATATTAAGGGGCCCAGCCACAAAGAATGTAAATTTCAGTGTACCACCCTGGAGCTGATCAGGTATCCAACACAGTCCAAATAGTCCAAGATCAGGCTGCAAAATACGGCGAACAAGATTCTGCTTTGCTATTTAACCTCAATCAGTCTTAAAACATCAACACATTATAAAATTCTACAGAAAGACACATGGAAACAAAGAGAAAATTAACTCTGAATCTAGGAGATCTACTTATCAAGGACAGAAGGCTCTCCATAGGCAATAAAACATTAAACTTTAAAAAGTGAAAGACATCCACAATTCAGGCACAACAGCAACATTTATGGTGTCTGTATTTGAGCTAATTCTCCCTCCTTCTCTTTCATGACTAGGGCACACTGACACTCTATAGCTTCTGCACAGTACTAGCAGGGAAAGTACCTCAGCAACATGACAGTTCAATACCCCGTCTCCTCACAGCCCACCTCTCCGGAGACTTGCCCCACTCTAATGTTCATTCCCACCATCAGTTTCTGCTGTGCACTCAATCACAGCTGAGAAGGCAAGGAGGAAAAAAAAGTTACCAACTCAACAAGAGCACAAAAAATAAGAAGAGAATCAAAAGTGATGGGCAAGGTAGTGGATTTAGGAAGATGCTCTACTGTTCAGAAACACTCAGCTGAGAAAAAAAAGATTTACAAAACAAAACAATGTAATTTGATCATACTCCTCTGATATTAAAAGGCTTTCACAACATGTAATAGCCATGAAATCAAACAAAGTAAAAGAACACATTGCTTTGTTATCTCCCGCTGCCTTTTACAAAGCACTAAATCTCATAGTCATAATCCATTTTAGTCCCAAATTTACCAACTGCCTATATTCTGGTAGCCCTTTGCTTTTATTGAAAAAGAGTATTTACACTGGAAATAAAGCAGGGTGATCCCAAAGTTGGGCAAGGAGCCACATTATCTTTAAAAGCAATCTCAGAGAAGATAATCCACACCCACACTTTTTTTCAGCTGTTTGCTGTTAGGAGCACACACAACAAAAACTCTTCCAAATAGCTGAACAGTAAATCCACTTCTCACAACCACAGTCACCATGAGTTTTCTACAACCTCAAAGAACTTGGTTTCAGACTTAATAGTTTTGTACATAGCAGAAAGCAATATACTACATTGTACCACATACCGCAGAGACATTCCTTTATGTCTCTTCGGGATAAAAGCACAAGTCTCCTCCTAAGCCAGTTCAATGCAGCTTTCATAGAGAGAAAGTTTCATTCTCCACAAGCAACATGAAAAACCCACAGCCCTGCTCCTACCTTCAAAAGCATCCACATCACACTACACCAGCATACCAGGGATGCTGCATGACCACTCTCAATGCAGGAAGGAAGAGCTCCCAGACTTGCATCCCACCTACCTCCTGCTGTGCTGAGCACAGCTGCAGCAGACAACACAACCTCAAGGTATTGCAATAAATTTCCTTACTCCTCCTTCCTCAAAGCATCTCACCATTACAGACTTCAAGTCAGTTAGTTTGTGAATGTGAAGCAAAACCAAACTGATATACTATCTGCCTAAACTGCCTGGCTCACACAACCTGCAAAACATATACTGAGTTATAGAAAGCATTTTTTGCACTGAGACAGAATGTGTTTGGATCCCTTCACACGTTTAATCTAAAAGAACGTCACTGTTCAGGGTTTATAGCAAGCCTGACAGAAGGCCCAGCTGCCATCACCCCATCCACTCAGGAACACCCCACAGGGCTGCAAAGCTCCAAGGCAGTGCTTTAGCCTGGGCTCTGCCTCCTGCTCCAGGATGAGTGGCACATGTGCCTGTATGAATTCAAACTTTAATAGCAATAGATAGGAAAAGTGCATCTTATACATGAATAGATTTACTCAGGAGTACATTTATGTTAAATGATGTGCTTCAGAAATGTAATTGCACTTGTTGAAGTGCACTTCAGGTAAATTGGAGAGCCTGTGATCAGAAAGACTATTACTCCTCTGATAAACACTGTTTTCTGGATTTCTTTGTTGGCTATCTCTGGTCACCTATGAACTCTTGTCTTTACATTTACATTGCACATTTCCTGGCACTTTTTTGGAGGGTTTCATATGGCACTTGTACAGCATTTGTCCTCTCCTTCTCAGTTCATGACTGGGTTTGCCAGTTTCTATTGCAATAGAAGTCTGAACAGGACTTATATGCAAACATATAATCTCAACGGTCAGGAAAATCAGGAGTGTTTAGAACCTGTGTGATAAACAGGTGAAAAGAACAGACTAACGAATACAGGAGTTGTGCTGTTTATGTCAAGACTATTCACAGCCTGTGTGTGCATTCATTTTCTAACTGAAAACAGTTTTTCAACAAAATTAGCCCTGCACAGAGGATAAGTAGTTTCTTCTGAGATCTCTGCATGAGATTAGCATGATCCAGAAGAAAAGTGAAAAGTAGGAGATGAGTCCACTAAGCAGTGGAGATTTCCTAACCTAATTCTCCTTCTGGAAATGTAGCAAATTGAAGTTGATTCAATTGATGTTTACTACTTCTCTGATTTCTGTTTTTATCTCTCTCACCTTGCCTAACACCTTCGCTTTCAACACCTATCACTTAGCATTAAGGTTTCTTGTTTACTATTCAGCCCTGACAAGCCCAGCTGTGCCTCAATCCCTCTTCCTTCAGCTTTCTTATCTATCTCCTTCGTTTCTGCTACTCTTTCATCTTCCCCTTCTCCCTCTCTGTTTTTCATTTCCTTCACATTTGTCCCCCTCCCTCCAGAAGCTGTTGCTAGTCTCTGCAGCTGATGCTTGACCCCCACTATCCTGCCTCTTACGTAGTCTCCGAGTACCTTCTGGGTCTTTTCTTGCTTATCATACAAATACATTAACATCATCTCTATGCATGCCATGCCCTGCCTGAAGAAATCTTAAAATTCATATCCTGCTGGTTTCTGTCACCTTGCTTCGAATCCCTTACTCAAGAACACTTTTTGCAAAGAACCCCCCGATGACAATAAAGGTGGAACGTAAACAGCTAAAATCAATACCTGTGCCACATCTACTTGTACATGATTATGTTTCTGCTGTATCTTTGCCTCCTGCTGCAGCCCACACTTTCTATACTGTTCGCTCTTAACCCATGAACTGTTCAGCGCCCTAGGGTAATTTGTTTAGTAATTAACCCAACAGACCTCCAGCCATGACATGCAGTACAGGTTAGTAATAGCTCAGTCTGTGCAAAAAAACCTATTCAAGCCTGAAAAATTATTTCATGCAGTGGTCACCAGTTTTTTTCTAGAGATGGCAAATACTTGTGCTCAGGAAGACACCACCTGCACAGG
The DNA here is from genome assembly GCA_013400695.1 of Neodrepanis coruscans. Taxonomy (NCBI): domain Eukaryota; kingdom Metazoa; phylum Chordata; class Aves; order Passeriformes; family Philepittidae; genus Neodrepanis; species Neodrepanis coruscans. The sequence goes on from VYZS01062120.1 coordinate 14,819, forward strand.
GGCTGATCTGCCATGAGAGAACAGAACTACTGCCCAAACTACTAAACCACTTCAGAGATGGAGCACCAGACACAGCCATGTTAACAGAACATAGAACATGCTTTTCTGTCAATAAACAATTCTGTTAACAATAAAAGAAAAGCAGGTATGTTTGGCCTGCACACATGCTTTTCTGCTCCTCTGTTCCTTCCCCTCTTTGTTAGCCTCTGTCAGCATCAGCCTCAATATGCTATTAATAGCTGCCTGCTGCAAGGTCTTTGCATTGAAGGGATTGGAAAAACATAAAAGAGATCGGAACTACTTCTTTTTAACCTCCACAGATTGATATTTGAAAAGTTTTTCAGCTTTTATAAAGATGAGAGAAAGATAGATAGCACTAATTATTTATGCTACAATATTTATACTATTTAAGTTTGTTCCTCCTACCTCAACAAATAAAAACATGTAAAAGAACCTCCTGCATTTTTTAGGTGTGGTAATTACACTTGCCAGCTGAAGCCACTATTTTAACACACCTCACTAGAGCAGGAAATATATAAAATTCATTAAAATAAATGCAGTTTTGTGACTGCAAGATAAATACTAACAAATTCTCATGTGTAAATTAGCTAAATAACTCACAAACCAGTATACAAATTAGACATTTTCTTTTCCCTTCAGAAGACAAAAAGAAAAAGAATGCAATATCATTAGAAAAATAATTAATATGTTAATTGAGGAATTTAATTGCCCAGAGACAAACCTCAGTTGTGTTAAAATCTGGCTCAAAATCAGAGTTACATCTGTTGTGGAAAGCATTCCAGCTTTTTCAAGTAAAGGCACAAAATCTGTACATATTAATATAAAATTAAAACGCTGTTTTACACCAAATGCAAATCAAAAAGATAGAAACATCTTCATGCCATTTTCAGGTGAGATCTTCCATTTGCTAATCTGCAAATCTCCCATACTGTTCTCAATTTGCAGCTCAGTCTTGGAATTCATCAGTTAGCAAACGGTCTTCTCTCCCAGCTTCAGCTGGTGGGAAGGATGGGCACCATAGAACTATATGATGAGACAGAGCTTCTTCTGCCTTCCGGGTGAAGAAATTAAATCTGGAATATAATGTGGACAAGGAAACTGCCGTTTCTTGAAAGATGGTTTACTGCAATCTAAATTCAAAAGACCTGACCACAAACTTCCCTGTTTCCTGCATTCAATGACAGCAAAGCATACAGGGTGGAGCCTGAGAGATGTGTTAAGGAGTCTTCCACCCATCAGTAGTCTGCTGGAGTCCAACTCCACATAGTCACAACCAGTAGATCCGGACGTGGGGTGCGGGTGGGCTCTGGACATGGCGCTGGTGGTGTCAGTCCACTCCCTTTCAAAAGTGATGTCAGCCTCCTAGGAAACAAAATATCTATGGCTGGTATTAACTGAGCTTCCACTTGGGAAGTTTCACAGGAGAAAGCGCCAAACCTAAGCCCAGATACTGAAAAAGCTAAAAGAGACCAAACACTGGTGGGGAGTACAATGCCGTTCATGTCACTGCTCTCTCTGGGGATATGCTTTACTCTTCAGGAGTGCAAATAAAAGTTGTTGATGAACTATTTAATGAATATTGCAGGCATGTAGTGAAGAGGAAGGTTGTTACAGTGCAGTCACCAAACCCATCCAGGATACAGGGACAAACATGGGCACACCTACAGGGTGGCTCAGGCAGGGACTGAAGACCCCAGGCTGAGCTGGACGTACCCCTTGAGCCCTTGGCAAGAGATGGTGACTCTGGGGGTCCCAGGAGAGGCTGGTCCCAGCCACTGAAGCCTGTGAGCTCCCCCAGGACTCTGAGAGAAGCAGACTTGAACTGCTCCAGTGCTCTCTTTTACACATCAATTTTTGGCCACTTTGGAGACCAAGTACTGGCTCAGGCGGAACTTCTCTTTGAGGGAGTTCTTAGGCTCTTGTGTTTTAGTATGTTTTCCCAAGGAAAACAGTTTAGGCAGGTAGGAAGAAGAGAGGAAAAAGGGAAGGAATAGTTCATCTGGAAGGGTTCTGCAACAATCATCTAGTCCAAGTGCCTGACTACTTCAGGTCTGACCAAAAATTAAAGTATCACATTAAGGGCATCATTCAAATGCCTCATAAAGGAGTGGCAGGCTTGAAGCATTGACCACCTGTAATCTTCCTGCAAAGCCTCACCTGATTTCCATGAAATCATATGATTTCTTTTTCCTCCTTACTTCCAAGCTGAGTTCCCTATTCAGGCAAGTAATATTAAAAACAAACAGCTGACATTATTGTGTTCTATTATGAACAATGTTATTTGGAGGTTGATTAGATGATCTTTAAAGCTCCCTTTCAAATCAAATAATTCTGTGAATAAATCCTGACATGTTAAGATAAAGTTTAGAATCTAGGTTCTGAACCAAGATCCTTCATGAAGCAACGAGACATGAACATAGAACAAACCCCATTACTTCCACCCCCAAGAAGGTGACATCTCACACTAAGACTTGAAACAGAGACTGAAAAGAAAATGAGAAAATGTTCAATACTCTACCAAGACGTGGTCTCAGGACAGACTCCAACTGTTTGTCAAATTTTCTATAACACTGCAGAAAGCAGTTTTAAAAAGAGGGAACAAGATGTTTGAGTATTTCTTTTGCCTGACAAGCAGGAAGGACAGCAAGGGAGAGCCTCTGAAGATCAACTGAAAAGGGGGCAAATGTTCCAGGGATGTTGACAATGAAGACTGATCAACAGCAATGCCGAATTCTTCATGTGAAAGATGGTAGAAATGGTATCCACAGGTCATGAGTTCCTCTGAAGATGAGCACGTGTTTGATATGTTTTCCAGAAGCAGAAGCCAATGAAGCAAAATGGGGGCACAGATAGATAAAATACAGTTGAAAGAACATTCTCTGTAAGCAGAGGATGCTTCCAGCAATACTGTGGCCAGACAAAGTAAAACAATAGCTGAAGTCCCAGGGAAAGAAACACTGGACTACAAGCTGGACAGCTCCTGAAAGCTTATCCTGCAGAGTCCACCTCAACTAATTATCTCCAACATCATTTCATATCCCCAACGGAGGGATCAAGTTCTGAAAGAGTAAAAATTCTTCTTGTTTGACAAGCCTCTGGGAAATCAGTCTTCTCTGCAACCTCTCTTCCCATGTCTGGATTTTGTCAGTCTACTCACCAACATCCTCAGCTATATACACAATACTACAGGTACTGACAGTGTACAATGAAAACTAAAGCAAGGTGGTATTACTGTATTAATAGGAAAGGTCCTAGCTCATATTTCTGTATCATTAACATTAGCTATCCACTTCTTATATGCAATAAAATGATGCATATGTCCATTTCTACTTAATATCTTGTTTAACAATGACATTTTCCGGGAGAAGTGGGCCATAGATATAAATATATGTTTCACTTTTTTCTTTCTTTTTTTTATTAATAAATTTCATGCATCAGCACAGGCCTCAGCCATTCAAACATGGGGACCAAAAACCTTCTGCAAGTTCTGGGACAGCTGCAGGAACAGCAGCTGCCTAACTCATTCTAGAGCCATGCTGTGAGGACTCAGCACTGGCCTGAGTAGAAAATGTTTTGCTTGACGAAGTGGAACTGTGTACACCACCACATCTTCAGATGGAGTAATTTCTCATCACTCCACTGGCTGCAGATGAGTTAATGCTTACCAAATGAAATTTACCACTGAATGAGCAGCAAATGCCAAGCACAAGGAAACCAGATCATCTCCTAAAGAAACAGGCATGAGTGAATAGTCAGCATTTGTATCCCTTATCCTGTCCCCAGAAATCTGTAGTTGCAAATGAAATTTCAGGATCTATCTGGAATCATCATTTGGTTAGAGCAGACAGAGATGGGGGGAATAGAGATGACTTGAACAAACAGCACACATGACAATCATGCAGTAAGCTGTTACGGTATTTTGTATTTGAGCAGGATGTTAAAGCTATTAGACCTATAGAGTGAAAAGGTAAAAGAGAGAAAACACTTTTTAGCACTGCCTAAATGCCATTACTCCCCTCTGTAACAAACCCCTAAAGCCTTTGTCTGCAAAGTTTGCTTCATGTATAAGAAATTGCTGATGGACCTCTCCGGAGCTAGCAATCTCCTCAACTTATCTGATGAATTGTGACACAGAAACATCCAACTATCTATTAGAAGCACCAGCAACATCTTCCCCCAGTTGCTCAGTGCAATGATCAGTATCTGCAAACTACATCTTATATTTAATTGGCACAATAGGAGGAAAAAAAAAAGCAAGCAGCACACCCAGCAATAACAAGTTTCTACAGTAAATGATAAATACCAGACCCTTTCATTCCTGTTTCTTACCCACTACCAGAAATTTCAAGGCTGCAGTGCTCTCTTAACAGCTATGCAAGCAGCAGACGAGACTCAGCATCCTTATTATTTTGATGGAAGTACCCTGCACCCCACTTTCATCCTGTTTTCACTACAGGCACTATAAAACAGCAAATTGGCACTATCTATGCCAAAGTCACACATGCATTATTTTGTTAAATGCTGGATTTCAACAGGTTACTGAACATTACAGTTAAGGGTAAAGAGATGTTTGAGAGGTGGGTCGAGTATATAAAACCATTTTGCATCTCTGCGCCCAGGCTGGGATACACTAGACTTTATTTGCTTTCCCATAAACACATGGGCAAAAGTTAACACAACAGCATCCCAGGGAGTTGTATTTAGAATTGCACCACTCACTTTGATGCAATATTCAAAGACCAATCAAGTCATTAATGGAAGACAGAAAAAGGAAGAGATTCTTCCTTGGAAAAAAAAAAAATCCCAAACTAGAAACATTATTTCTGACAACTTGATAGCTCCAGCTCACTTTGCATAAAACCTCTAGGGGAGGACCAGTAGCAACTCACAACAGGCTTGTTCTTGGGAACCCAAAAAGTAGAGAACCAGTGCTATCTCTGAAGCCACAAGCAAGCTAAGTATCTAGACAAACTGAAATTTTCTACACAGATGAAGTATAAAGCCGTGATGATTACTGGATACTAGCATTCACTAATTATTTATCCAGCAATCCATTTTCACAGCATTTCAAGATGGCTGTAAGGAAGATATTTTTACACTTGGTAAAAGTGATAAAGAGAATAATGAATCAGGCAGATAAAAGATGACACTAGACTTTATAAAAGAAGAATGTATGTGCTCTTTTTCAATTAGACAGACTTGAGAACACAACAGGTTACCTTCACACAAATCTGCCCATGGGTACAACAGCCCAGTAAGTCCTACCTAGACTGCTAGTGTCCCAGTACTTGCTATGAAACATCTCCTAACTAAAAGGAGCAAGATGAAACACATTTAAAAAAAATGGGCACTTAAATAATTCCCATCCCAACAGGGTCAGACCAGCAAAGTTCCATCTTCTCTTGAAGTATCTCAGACAGTCTTGGATAAAAAACAGTTACTTGCAATTGATTGTGTTTTTATTTTCAACAAGACCTAGGAAATAATAGGGTGAAATTCCTGTGTTTCTGAGGAGGTTTATAATTTGCTATTTTAATTCTAGATGGTGAAATATTAGCCCCATTATAACCTCTTGCTTGCCTATTAATTTTACCCTATAAAAAGGGGGTAGTAGATTAAATTAAAAAAAAAAAATCAAAGCAAGGTCTTACTTCCGTAAGTGTGACAGTAGTTGATTTTCTTTTAAGAACTGAAATTAAGCAACTAAAATTTTCTCAGAAAAACAGATACCAGAGATGGGAATAAGAGAACATTTCTATCTCTGCCTTCATGACTGTTACTTCCCATACTGGACTAAGTCAAAATAATTCCTGAGTGTAATCTCTTCCAAAACAACAGTTATTTACTGGACTAGATTTCATAATTTCTGTAACTCTGAAATTTTAAAGGACACTCTTAAATAAAAGAGTTAAGTAGATACGCAATTTTTTTTCTTGAGGAACTGATTTATTTTCTCTTCTGCTTGAGATCAGGTCTATATACAAAGAACCTGTAAGGCCATGAAGAAGCCAATAAGAGTTTCATATGAGCTTACAGTTCATATGATCCCTGTGGACTAGAGATTCTCAAAATTCACCAAGGTCCCTGAACTGACTTCAACTGAGCTGAGGATTTCATGAATATCCATCTCAGTCTCAGAACAATCTAAAAAACCTAGCGCAAGGCAGGAAAAAATAAAAAGATATCACTTCAGACAGAAGAATTTTTTTAACCAGTAACAGAGAGAAGAAATTCTTACCAGCTCCTGAATGACACTGTCAGGTGAAAATACCACTTCAGATGAAAAAGTTCCCCTTAAGAACAAAGAAAGATTAAGTTTTGAACCTGAAAGTCATTTTGTGTGCATGTTTTCAGTGTCCAGTGATCACTGTACTAAAGAATCTCCCTTTTATCATTACATCAGTATTTCCTAAGATACTAGTTTGTTCCTAAAAGGCATGTCCCTGTTCTCTACACTTGGTGCTTAGAGGCTTCAAAGACTCATTTTCCTGTGCAGTAGCTCCTCTCTGCTTTCCTCAGCCTATGTCTTTAATCATTCCACATCATTTGCCTGGACATGATTTCAAAAATACAAGTTTGAAAGTCCTGTTAGACACCCTACTCATGTTTAATATTTTTCTATTACCTTGAAAATGACATTTCTCCACTATGCACAAAAAGAAAAAAATCAACTAAATAATCAACAATAGGCAGCAAACAAGCCATCATCTGATATTGCTCTCATCACACAGATTTGACCGTGTCCATAGTTTAAACAACATGTCACTATTACAATATCTTTACTGGATGCTACAGGCATACAATACTTTATCTCTGGCTTAGTTATAATTGAAGGCAATGAATGAACAACCATCTTAAACTATCTGATTAAAAACCCTCCAGTACACTCATTTTTCTATTATACTACTGGCCAAAATGAAAACATCAGTATGCAGAAAGCATCTGATACCAACATTTCACACCACAGAATCCTCTAACTCTGAAGTATATTAACTAGTATATAACAAAAAAAATAAAAATCAAGAGTCACAATTCTTATTCCCTTGATTCAAAACAAAGAATTAACTCCCTCTTTTGTAATATAACTTATTATTCACAATCATTTCCTTGTTATGGTTTACTCTTCTTTTGGTGCTCCTTAACTGTCTTAAAAAAGATTATATGGTACAGTAAGTGTTCTTTCCTTTTCTGACATTTAAAAACCTCTGAAACTATACATGTTTGGATACAAAGGCACAAATGTCTTGTTTAGGCTAGTCTGCACATAATCACCAGATTTGTTAAGACTAAGACTAGCTCCATCTCTAGAGACCACATCACTGTCTGACCACAAACAGTGGGGCCAGACAGATTGTTCCTGTGGCCTATGACAGGAGACCACACTGGGTGTGCTGCATATAGCCTCACCACTTAGGAGGACACAGTACATAACCCTCTAAGATCGATGTGTATCTATTAAGGGATAGGTAACATCAGCGGGAATAGGGGATGGCAGGCAGCACTTTCCTCTGAGTCTGGCTCCCGCAGCAGTCACTGTATAGAGGGGGGAGCATGGAGGGAAGGATAGGGCAGGAGAAATAAAACTGCCTAAATCCTTCTCCTCCAGATAGTCTGGTGCACCAAGCTGCAGAAGATGCTGAGTATGAAAGCGATGCAAAATCCATTTTAAATCAAGACATGGGGTTTTTTTGTCCCTTTCTCCCTCCAACACTGCATTTCAACCCTGGGCATTCCACTTGACATAAGACATGAGGCACGCTTCTTGAATGTTGTGCAGCATGTCAGAATCCCATCCCCTGGGGCCCTCAATGGCTGGCAGCTATTATTACTCTTAAAGTACATGCTATCCTCTCAGGGGGTTTGAGTTGAAGTGGCTGTCTCCTGGAAATAGCCCATCTCCTCATTTGCACGGCCACTGCTCAAGCAGCATGGAATGGAGGAGCTTGAAAAAAAGAGGTGCTTGGGGCAGTCTTATCTACAGCCTCTTACACAGCTTAGGCTGTTTCTTAACATTATACATGCACCAAATTTGTATGGATGACAGTTCTACCTGATGTACCAGCCCCTTATCTCCAATGTGCATTGTTTACCTGATGGTGTGCGATTGTTGCAGCTACACTGGTTTGCAGCCGGAACAGGCTCTGCAAAATGCAGTCTGAAGAGGTGGGTATTTTAATGTATATTGCATCATCATAAAT
>VYZS01062121.1:15046-27469 GCA_013400695.1 Neodrepanis coruscans
ATGAATGAGCAGTACTTTCAACATGAAGTATTAGTTTCAAACCAGCAAGAATTCATGTGGCAAAACCAAACTGACATAATCAAATTCTTAATGTCATTTTTAGCCCTCCTTTACATGACAAGTACAGAACAACTCAAGTCAGAATATCAGAAGTCAGTGCCATATAAACAAGTCATATATTTGTCTTTCAAATAGTAGTGTCTCTCCTTGGAAGTTTAATTATTAGGAAGTGTAATGTATTACTTAAAATATAAATATACAAATGTAAGGTACCTGATAAGCTTAATTGAATGCCTATACTTTATAAAGTCACTGGAAGATGTGAGCCTGCTCACACCAGTATCTTTCTCTGCTTGAAATTATTTCCCAGGCACAGAGCAACTGCTTACAGGTTGCAACCACAAAGGGAATAAAAGGTCTCCTGTGTCAAATTATTACAAAGTCCAGAAGCACTTAAGGCTTTACAACAGTCATAACAGGGTGCCACAGATAAAATCACAAGAACAAACTCAGCAGTGAGACTGGTTCCTTGAGCCAGCTGTTTCTCTGAGTAAATCCAACGAAAAAAAGGCAAATGTCCAGGTGTTTATTGTCTGAATCATTGTTCAACAAGTCAGTTTTTCCAGAAACAACTTTTATCATTAGTCACATCCTTTTCACTATTCCCATTTATCACCTTTGTCATTTCTTCCTTGCTCCTTTTCCATTTTTTCAGTTTTTGTCTTTTTACTTTTATTCCTTGTTTCAATTCAGCTGATGTCTCTCCACATATCTCTTCCATTTCCCAAACTAACAGGACCTACCTGACCTCATCTTTTTTCCCTTTCTGTTTGTTTAGAAAATATTTGTTTTGTGGATCTATTAGGGTATGATGATTTCACAACATAATTAATATTGCCGAAATGAGCTAGCACCAGAGGAGGAAAAAGAAGCATAGAAAAATAATGCTTAAAAGAAACTCAAGTTTCTATTGATCAAGTTCCTTTACATCTCATGAGGCAGAATCAGCTACACCTGCAACCTCTCTAACTGTAAAAAATGCAAATAATTACCATTCATTCTCTCCATAACTAATCCACTGCAGTACTTTCAGCCATCTGCTCATTGATGCTCTCTCTACGCTGCTTAGTCCCTTTCCACCTTTGCTGATGACCTGTGTTTCTGTATCTTCCCAGGAGAGGCTCCCCAACACTGCTGAGGAAAGGCTCCTACAAAATTATGCCCCAAACAACGTACTTCTTACCAATGCACTTATAATGTATTTTCATGTTATCTTCACTGCATTGATAGTAGCACTGATACAATTATGATTTTTGCCTATTCTATATAATCGCTTTAGTGGTACAACCTACTTATGACTATCTGTGAAACTGAGAACACTGAGAATCTCTGATTTAGCAAAGTAGTTTTTTCTTACTTGTCTTCCTAATACCACTTTTGCATTGGGACATATGCCATTCCCTGCATTTATACAGAGACCTGGTCATTCCTGCTAATGTTGTCCTTTGTTTGCTCCCTATGAAATTCTTCTTATCAATAACGTTATTTTATAGAAGTTTGTTTTTTTCAAGACCATTGTAATTTTTTTCCTTTTCCTTCTTTTCCTTTGCAAGGACTGTGGATCCTTACCCTGGTATAATTAACAGACATATTACCACCATCTCTTGTAACCCACACTTGAAAATAAGTATGCTCATCCCCACCAACACTTTACTTTTTTGTTTTGACAGTTCTTTCTGAAGCACTCTACCCTTCTGTATGCACAGTCCAGTCTCAAATTATTCACCCAAATCTCTGTGGTTCTCATAATCTTGAAAATATTAAGAGTTACAGGCCCTCATATTCCTTTGCCTTCTCTCACTCTATTTTGATAGTTTTACCCTTTCTGCTGTTTACACTCCTTTTCACATTGAGATAATTCTTTGTCTTTATACAATGGTGCAAGATATAGCATTGGGTAGAGGATGCCTACATAAAAAAGCACCAGCCAGGAAGAGCAGACAGACACATTTTTGTGAGCAATCATCTGAAACAAGAGACATCATGGTAAATGGCATAAAGGGGAGAGGTAAACCATGTAGGTATATGTTGGGATAGGAACAAAGCACAGCACTGACTGTTTAACAAGCACCAGTGAAAAAAAAAGGAAAGGCAGATGTATCCAGTACTTCACAGCACTAATGCTTGATGGTCAGAATGAGTGAAGCTACATCATTTTTGCAACCCTGTTCTCCTACTCAGGAGATACAGCTTTCTGATTGACCTGTGTATGCCTGTGCCTTGGATAATGAAAACCTTACCTGAATCATCCCTGTTACCAGAACATGCTACTGACTTTTGACTGGCTAACTTTAATTCTTGGCTAGACCAGTTATCCTGTCTGGGGAAGCAGAAAAGAGATGACCAGGAGCTCAGGTGAGGTACCTGAATGTTCCCTCACACTGTCTCAAAAGCAGAGACACTCCCTGCTTGCTTTCTTCCTTGGAGCAGTCATTATTAATTGCCCATCTGTTGGAAGGCATGGGCTCTGTTCTTTCTCAGGGAAGCTCACAAGCAATTTTCATGCCAATGAGGGTTACTGTCCTCACCTGTTGTTGCTGCCCTATATTTCCAGCTTCTGCATTTGTCTATCCTCAGAGGACTTAACATCCTTTATATTGATGTAATTCTCCTAGCTACTCCTACATCTTAGCCTAGCCACCTCCTTCAGTAGCTGTTTACCCACATATTATCTCATGCATTGACATTGATGTAATCTCACAGTTCAATAAATCCACACCAAAGTTTGAGCAGAGTTCTCCCAAGCTCATTTCCTTTGTAGGTAGCTGTAGCCATTCTCCAAGAAGATGGAAGCTGAATCAGCAGCACACCTGACTCATGCACAGCACGTCCCCACCTTCATTCCCAGAGGATTTCCTGGAAGGTTTTGGTCAGCCCCATCCCTGCAGAAGTTGCCTCACACATGTAGTACTCTTAGTTACGGTGCCAACTTCCCCAGACATGAAAGTCTGACCTCTCCCACTGCACACAAACAGACTACTGGCTTGCCTGCTACATCACTAAGAAAGGAGGCCTGTTGAGAAGTTCCACGATTTGCTGCCATTAGTTCCTTGTCCCTGTTAGGTGATAAGCTAATGCTGCTAAACTCCTGGGCTATTAAACTTTCCAAGGTCAAGATGACAGATTTTAGTTTCCCTTTTAATTCTTGCAAGCAATGACATAATGGAACCAAATGGCTCTTCTGGAATAAACAATGCATATTCTAGAGATTACTTGTGTTTATTCTACACTGCAAGACCTCCAAAGGAGAGTAAAACTTGAGCTCCATACTGCAGCATGAGGAAATTAACTTTCTTTCAGTGTGCTGATGTCCTCTAGCTAATTCTCATGATGTCTTAGGGTGGCATATGCAGTAGAAGTTATGAACTGCATATTTCAAATTACATTTTTTCCTTATAAATGCTGAAGAAACAATCCTGTTACTGCTTTTGTTCATTATTCAATACATATTGCTCAATACATGCACAGCTCAAAATATATATAACACTGTGTAAAATATAATAGGAAACCAAATTCTTTTCTCAGCTATAGTCTTTTTACAAGGCATGATACTATTATGATACAAAACAACCATAAAGCTGGCAGGCTGACACTACCCTTTTTTTCGATTCACATGTATCTGTATGCAGATGGCCATAAGACCTGTGAAGCAGATGGTCTTAGAGCAATCTTGCCATCTAGATTTATGTGCCCACCTCTTGGACATTGAAATAGACAAACTAGTCTCTAGGGCTTTGTTTATCACTGTGATCACAGATTCTACTGTCTGAACTGTTACATATAGCAGTCACTGTATAAAAATCAGAAACAAGCCCAGGAGCAAAGCCCAGATACGAAGATTCTTCCTTCAAACTGAAGCAGAACTCAGGTGCTCTTCATTTCTCTTCTCCTCTCACCAGAAATCACAGACAAGTAATCCTCTCTAACTCTGGAGAGATCTGCTGTTCTGGGTCTCAGCTGTAGGGACAAACACTTTCCTGCAGGAATCCAAGCCCCAGATCTGGGTCAGGTTCTTGTGTTCAGCCCTGTAAGCTTCCCTGGTTCCCAGCACTGTGCACTCACTGCTTCTCACCTCATCACCTCCTGGGTTTGCCCTCCTGAGTTTTTTTGCTGGCCCTATTAAATGGATCAAGAATAAAGACTTGGAGGTTTGGAGTTGGATTTTGTTCAAAATGCTTGAGCAAAAAGCCCAGCAGTGTTTCAGCCTTTTATTTTATCTGTTTCTCAACTTCTTTATTAAAAATTACAATATGCATATGATGCACACATGAAATATGTCTATTGTGGCTGACTTACAATGTAAAGGCAAATTGAAATTCAGTGAACCATCCAGACAAACCTGCAGTGTCTGGGCAGCAACATGTCCCACTGCTCAGCTTGGAACTTGGAAAACCAGCCTTTGCATGCAAACACCTTTCAAAAATCAGCGCAAATGACTGGAAACTGATGTTGTTTGTGTCCGGCCCTTTCACCCACCCAGCTTTAAATATAGAATTAGTTTCTGCTGCTGAGGATTTCGTGCCTCTCCCTTTGTCCTGACTGTGTAAAACCAGCAACAGAACACCAATCCAACACTTTCATCTCAAGTCTGATGGCTCTTCAAAGGCAGGATTTATTGTTGTCATGCTAGTACAAACCTAAAGAATGCAGAACTTGACTAGTGAGGACCAAACAGCTTCAGCTTCATAGATTAGGATCAATCAGTTTGTTGTGCTGGTATGGGTTAAAAAAAAAATTATGTTCTTTTCCTCAGTAGGGATAAGTCAATCCTGACTCATTTTCCTCTTGATTTTAAGCTCTGCTCTTCCCCACATAGTATTCTTACTTACACTGCTTTACATCACAAGGTGGAACTTTTACAGCCTGATAAGGTACCATGTGTTCTCTCTCATAAATATTTGTACCAGAAACTATAATAGCAAGAAGAGCAGCAAAGTTCAGCTCATCAGATCCTATTGACATTTGAGTTCCCTGAGTGTGTTTCCCTAAATAATATTTGTATTTCAAACACTGAGTTGTCTTCCTGGAAGCCTTTGACAAGGGTAGGAAGAGATAGAAAGTGACTGAATATTTGCATTGATTTTGACTAGCAATGAAGGTACTTTATGTCTAAATATCTAACCCTGGATTCATTTGAGCACACATTCTTTTCAGAGGAACTTCCAGATGGCCAGAAACATGGTTTCTGATGGGAAAATTGTCATAAATCAAATCAAAGATATTCACAGAATATTCTGAGTTGAAAGGAACCTACGAAGATCGAGTCCAGCTCATAAGTGAATGGCCCTTATGTGGATTGAAGCCATTACCTTGGCATTATTAGCACCATGCTCTATTACCTCTCACTTGAATATTACCACGAGGATTGGTTGCAGCTGTGCCTTCCACTGAAAGTAGTATGAACTTCCGGAGAAGTGCTAAAAGTGGAGTCCAACCTTCTAGGGACCTGTCTATTTAATTTCAACTTTCATGTCAAATTACATGGCTCATCTGATAAACCTGAATCAATGCTAAGACTGACCTTTACTGGAAGAAATTTGCATGCATTAGAGACCAAGCCAAGCATAAATACTTATTTATTCCAATTACCTACTTTGATAATCAAGGCCTAGTCATATGGTTGAGCCATTAGAGGATAAGAACTATGGTCTGCAAGAGGGGAGGGTGCATGTTTTGTTGCAACCACCTACAATGAACATCATTTAAAATACTAATTCCTGTGCTTAGAATAGCAAATGTCAGAACACTGCATAACTTTTACTTCTGCCAGTGGTGGATGACCAGCTTTCATTGGCACATCATACACAAGCTAGGACCTCAAGGGACTATTTCTGTGACTAAATAAGTGTGGTATTGGGCTATCAGAGTATGTACTTCGTGTTCACTTCTGTACTTCCAAAGACTGCATTGCAACCATTTTAGCTCTTTCTCTATCTCACTTGTGACTTATATGGAAATGTCTCCCTGAACATACTCCTCTGTGCAGGCAGAGTATGAACCAGTGCTTTTAACATCACAGTGCCCATGAGAAGAGGTGTTTCAGTGCTGGCTTGAGCTACTGCTACCAATATCCATCCTAGACTTCAGGGATCCAGGACCAGCAAAGCTGAAACTAAATGCTGTGCATTCAGGGGTTAATTTCATGGTCAAAGACAACAGTAACACAGAACAGACTTCTTGAGGAGCCCAAACACGAGGTTAAGGGTTTTACTAAGAAGCAAAATTGCAAAGCCATTTTCTTTTACCCCTGACTCCATCAAGATCTTGTAATTGGCTGGGCTCGGGTCAGAGCAGTGGCTCATGTCTGCTCTCACATTTGCATTTCCTTTCTGTAGGTACTACCCAGACCATATCCCCAGAACAGGTACAACAGGGCAGGGCTGAGCAAACAAGAGCCCTGGCACCCTGCTAGCTTACTGCCATGGGTCAGATTCTCCTCCTAGTCCAAAGGAAACCAGCATGCTTTGTAGCACATCTATAAAACAAAAACCAGCCTGATGAGGAACACTTTGCACAATCTTCTTGGTTTTAATGGATTTTCTCTAAGTGCTGAGTGGATCCATCAGTTCATGGGATAGTGAATTAATTGCATCAATTATTAGTTAATTATTTATTTATATTTAGATAATGTATTATAGGAGTTTCTAGTACTTTTCAGACTTGGATTAATCCAAATCTGCAAGATCTCTAAGAAAAACAATCTCCTTTACACAAAAGTAGTGCTGCCATTAATTCCAGGAAATCAAAAACCATAATTCAGGCCCCCAAACACCATGATAAGCTTTAAAAGGTCTTTAAAAGAACAACTATATGAATTAATGTCTTTTTACACACCTTTCACTATGTGACTTATGATGTTTCACTACATTTATAAAGATTAGAGAGGTTTCTTTGAACAAAAGGAAGCTTCTCATATATTCACAAATTTGTAGAAACTATCAAACAAAAATAAGACTGTTTCAACACAATTTGTTCAGAAAATAAAAATATAACTCTGTCTGAATTTTCTAGGTACTTTTCAAATTAATTACTGCATTATTTGGAACTACAGAGATATTTACCTCCTATTTCTAACTAATCTGAAGCATAAAGAACTGGTTATTGGTCTAAGGGCTTTATGTTCGTGAAACAGTAGTTCTAGCAGTAAGTTTTTATGAATCACTTACTGAAAAGTTAAACAGCACAATGAGTGGTGAATGCAGAAAGAGAAGAAATACATGTCCAATGTATCTGATGTTCATGCAATCTACTGTGACTAGATCACAGAAAGGAGAGGTGGGATGAAGACAAGATATTGCTCTTTGTCATAGTTGGTCACAATCTTTTAATAAAACTGGAGGGGTTCTTTGTCCTATGTTGCCCAAAATATGTTTAGCTATATTCCTATTTATTTTGAAAACATTTGCATTTTAGTTCAGTCTTCAGATTTCTGCGTTTGATAGTTTTTTGCTGGTTTTCTCTTAGAATCTCAGAATCACAGAACGGGTAATGTTGAAAGAGACCACAGTGGGACATCTGGTCCAACGTCTCTGCTCACCCCCAGTGACGGAGACTCTACAACTTCTCTGGACAGTCTGTTCCAATGTGCAGTCACATGCACAGGAAGGAAGTTCTTCCTCATGTTCAGGTGGAACTTTCTGTGCATCACTTTCTGCCAATTATTTCTTGTCCTATTGCTTGGTACCACCAAGAAAAGCTTGGCTCTATTCTTTTTACACCCTCCCTTCAGATATTTACAGACATCCATGATGTCCCCTCTCAGATGTTGCCCAACCCTCGAGGCTGAACTGGCCCAACTCAGTTGAGAGTTGTGAGAGATTCTCCAGTCCATTAAACACTGTTGTAGTTCTCCACTGGACCCGGAGTCTTAATCTAATTGCATCTTTCAGTCATGCTGCTGCACTGCTGTTCAGTGTCTAATATGTTGATTTCATTTTATTAATTATATCTTGTATTTAGACGTGCCCATCACTTTTGCCCTTATGGTGGTGGTCTAAAGGAGCAGCCATTTCCCAGCCCTGCACAGGCTGGATGTTAATGTGCACCCTCTTTTTACTTAGTATTTTTTACTGAGAATTGAATTTTCTTTACATAAAAAATGCAAATCATCTTAACTCAGAAAGAAAGGAAGCACAAGCCTATTACTGCATTTGATATTCTGATTATTTTTAGAAGTAGCCTTGAGAGAAGTAGCAGGTTTTAGCAATGGTATAGTATTTTAGGTAAAAATAAGAGCTAGACTTGTGTGCGTAGACAGACAAGTCTTTATTACAACGGGATTTTCACAGCTAATTCCTACGAAGTGTTAATTACTGTTAGAATCGGTAACTTCATGCCACTACAAGCTTTTACTGAATTAAACTTAGTGAGAATGGCAGAAGCAAATTTATTTTCCTCATTTTGTTATTGTTCTTTATTTTTGACTGTTTATGGAGTCCACTTTTAAATATGCTCCATTTGCAGACTGCCTGCTACTATAGAAGTTACATGTGTGTATTTTTAGGTTGATATTTTCTAAGTAGTTTGCAGAAAGAAAGGCAGCTTGTTGAGTGAGCTCAAGGACTTGACATAGGAAATTTTACAAAGGACATGTGGAACGGAATGTTATATAAATGTTAAATAAATTCTGTTTAAATAACATACCTTTATTGCCTATCATAAATACTACAGATTTTATTCATATATAAATGAACATGTTCTTAATTTATTTGTAAATATTTGCTCTTTATCTCTTTTATGCATAATACAAACACTTCGTATCTTTAGCACAATTCCTTGTAGCTGTAGTAATGTTCTAAACTTTTGTTACTAATTTTTGCCCAATCTGAAAAAAAAATAATATTTTATCAGAGGTCTCCCAGAAATATATTTTCATGCCATCAGGAATCACTGTAGGTGACATTTGCTTCTGTATTTAGACAACAGTGACTATTATGTAAGGAGCTATACAAGTTGCAAATTATGACTGCAACCAAGACTTGTTTTTACAGTGATTTCTACTGATTGTTGAAAGCTGGAGTGCTTTCTTTAGGGATTCTTTAGGATGATACAACAAAGCACATGGCTATCTTTGTCCTGGGAGAATAAAGGTATTTCTGGGGAGGAGCATAGTTTCTGGATGTAGAAGATTTACATTATTTTATAAGAAGTAGAATTTAGTTCTGAGGACAAGAGCTGCAATGATCCTGTGTACCCCTAGCAGGGCTTTAGGACCAGCCACAGTGAAGACAGCCAGGGCAGCAAAGTCAGCACCTGACACAGCGCAAACCTTCTCTCCCCTTCCTCGGCTCTTGTTTCACCACTTCCAAGAGGGATGTGTACATAACTACCATTTCAAATAATAATTTACCTTACTCCTGCCACTGACTAACCATCCTTTATATGAAGAAAGCGAACTTTCTGGCTGGCTTGTGTTACAGTTCCAAGATACATCCAACTCTGATTTACATTCACGTTGGAAAGGAAGACTTACGAAAGGACGGCAAGAGAAATGCAAAAATAAAAGAAAGAAAACATTGTTCTAAGGGCCTTAATTATATTGGTTTGGGAGAATTCAAGGCCAAGAGGTTGCTAGCTCACTCCTTCATTTTTCTTTCCAAACAGAAATTTGTGCTTTGTGTATACCATTCAAGGTCCTTTCTTGCTTGCCAGTTTGTCAAAGAGTCTGAAGTCATTACTTGTCTATGCTATGTTTCCTGGGGGCATATGGACTAGCAGGGGTCAGCCCCAGACAGTCAAGGATGAGCTTCCAGCTAAGCCTGTTGAAGAATACCTTCAGGGCAGGTAGCTCGGGGTGCAGCTGCAGTGCCAGTTACAGATTGAGGTCTGGGTGGTGGAAGCCCCGGGCAAGAGGCCATGAACTGGCACCAACCCTTTAAGAAACAAAGGGCCCAGGGACCTGTGGCACCAGCCTCTGTCTTTATACACCCAGAGGCACAGCAGGAGTTGAGAACTCAGAAAAGAAGACCCCAAACTATAAAAGCTCAAGATTTCCTTTGTTCATGGTCCTTCTTCAGAGGCACCCAGTTCAAGACACTATTCTGTTGTTGTACCATGATTAAATTATGGAAGGAAGGAACCAGAGGTCTGAGATACTGCTATGGGAAATCTGGGGTCAAGCCAGTAAGGAAACATGATCTTGCTGCATGCAAGTGGAGTATCTGAGGTGCACCCATCAGTCTCTCGAGCCACCCACTGCGAAGAGGCTTTGATTCAGCAGTTGCAGTCCCTGGTGTGGGAGTATGACTGCCAGAGTGCCATCTGACTGCTCTGACAAGGAAGTTTCCTTAACAAGCTTTTGGAGCCAAGGGGCTGTTGTCAGACCAGCTGATGGCAGCCAGGCAGCTGGGCAGCCCTACCAGCTTTGTGGATTTGTTAATAACTTTGGATGAAAAGACCTGTGCAAAGAAGCAAAGATCACAATGGGGAGAACAGCCCTATGAAGGAAGCAGCATTAGTGCTACTGACAGAGTAGGCAAGGAAGTAGACAGGAAGGCAAGAACTCACAGGCAGAGCAGGGAGACAGAGGTATGCAGTCTTCCAGGAGATGTTCAGAGGTGCTGTGCATGAAGACTTCTGTTATGCCAACTATACATGCAGATCAGTGGATCTGCACCATAGAAACACTTCAGTATTTTCTTATTAAAAGTGGTTTAATTTTCTTTAGCTAGACAATTATTTACGATAGACTTCAGCATAGGCATAAACAGTTGACTGTTGTATCCTATTTCTGTAAATGTGGTTAATATTTCTGGAACTGCTTTAAATACATATTGCATGCAGATAACAATATGACTTCTGAAGACAAGTGCAATTTTTAATCTCATGGCTCAAGGTAAAAATCTTAACACAAAATAAATATATGTCTTACATACAATCACTTGCCATCATGCTAAACTCTTTTTTTTAACTAGACAGGGAAGAGTTTGTTGATATACTTGTATTGCAGAATACTTTGGCAAAGATTTTTCCAGGGATGAACATAATCACTGCAGTAAATGCACAATGGCAGAGCCTGCTCAGTGTCTGATGTTACGGTCCTGCAGAAGGATTTCCTCTACTAGGTAGCATACCTCAATTTAGGCTGTTGTAACCAAGATCTGATTCCCACAGGTGAACCATGAACAAGGATTTTCTGTCTGGAAACCAGAACTGCCACTGGTAGTTCATATTTCATCAGCCTTGCAGCAAGTGCCATCCACCAGGGATGCAGAGTCACTGCGCAGTCTCTATGGTACTCATAGCAAATCCTGCTTTCCTGGACTAAATGTTTGAATCTTTTTGTGGAACTAAAGCACTCTGGTTATTTCTCTCTCTTATTTCTCTCTTAAATAGAAACATTCAATCATCAAGCTTGACCAGCCAACTGGCAAAGGACCAATACCCAGTCAGTTCCTTAATTCTTTACACAGTAGTGGCCTTCAAATGTGGAACTGGACCATAGAAAAGGTTTGTCTGGACCTCTCTCAGTAGCATGTCAATAAGTCCTCAGCCTTCTAATGGCAGAGCCCACATTTCTTATCATGCTCATGTCCCTGTAGAGCAAATGCACTGTGCTTCACATGGGGCTGGCAGGTCTGGAAGTCACCTAGTTCTTCCAGAGGAACACGTCTCCCAAAACACAGAGGGTAGCATTGAGTCCTGTAGTGACATTCAAAATTACATCTTTCAACTACATGTGGTAGAAAAGGAGATAATTCTGCTTCTAGCGTGAAGAGAGCAAATTGAGACACTTTTGTTAAGTAAACTGCTATGATTGAATATGAAGTCAAGGAAGGGATTAAGCCTAGAATTAAGATGTCATCCTTAACACTGAGGTTGCTGCAAGGTTAGAGGCACCTCTTTCCAACAAAATTCCACGCATGAAATGAATCTTTCATGGAAAATAAAATGTAAGTCAACTAGTGCATCTACATGCCGTGTAATGGATTGTAGCTCTTTTTAATGGCTTTTCGTAATCTGGACCACAAATTATGTAAGAGGTTTGCCTGTACAACCTAAATAGAAAATTACAATTGCATATAAATTTTTCTTTTCTTCG
This sequence comes from Neodrepanis coruscans, assembly GCA_013400695.1. Lineage (NCBI taxonomy): Eukaryota > Metazoa > Chordata > Aves > Passeriformes > Philepittidae > Neodrepanis > Neodrepanis coruscans. The sequence continues at coordinate 27,147 of VYZS01062121.1, forward strand.
TCTAACATACCTCCAGTTCTGAACAGCTTAGAGAAAAGTCTGTGCTTATTCTTAATGCAAAATCTTGTTTCCATGTGTGCCAATGTGCAGAACATTTCCAGGCCTCCACCCATGGGAGATATGAGCACACCTTAAAGGAAGTGGCAGATGAACCAGGTGAAACCATGACATAGTTCTTTTTATGCAGAAGAATGACATAACTTCTTACTCACAAGCAAAACAACAGATCCTCTAAAACCTAGCATCTAGAGTAGAAAGAGCAGTCTCTGTTTCTCAGACAGCAGAGCATTAGAAAAGGAACAGGGTGTTGTGGGTTGGAAAAA
>VYZS01062123.1:0-21887 GCA_013400695.1 Neodrepanis coruscans
CCCCCCACCAAATCCTACACCCAATTTTGTGCCCTACCCAAAGCAGAAGGAGTTCATCAGGCAGATTTTGGGGGAAACAAGAAGCACTTACCTGTAATTTGTGTGCATTTTCTCTAAAATCACAAGTGCTATGATAAAAAAATGAGGCAGATAAAGTGTCTCAGTCTCTCTGTATCACATTGTGAGTGATGTGTTTCTCAGGATGCAAAACCAGACCCGGAGCTGAGCAAGGAAACAAGGAACCCTTCCCAGGATTATCCGAGGGGATTTTTCACTGCTGACTTAAGGCTGAGAACAAGGAGCATGTGTTCTCCCCGAGCAGAGCTGGTGCTGTTGGCAAAACTGTTACAAAACCTCTAACAAAACCAGGGAGTGGGTTGAACTTCCCAGGTTTTACATTTGTGGGAGAGGCAGTCAAGATTTTTTTATTTTTTTTTTCCCCCCACCAGCAACAGATTGCACCGAATCCGAATGATGTGGCTCCATCTGCTTTCACACAGACATGGAAAACACAGGCCAGCCCTCCCCAGCACGGGTGAGGAGGGTGCTGGAGAGTGCTTACAACTCTGTGTTTACAGGATTTGGGGGATTAATGTGCTGGTTTCTTATTTTTAGACAGAGGAAAATTGAATTAAGCTGCGAGTGAGACACTGAGTGCCACTGGCTCTCAGCAGTGCAGTGTAATTTTAAAAAAATGAGCTTCTAAAATCTTTCTCTACCAAAAGATTCTGGCACCACCCCACCCAGTTTAGGAGTGTCATGCTGGAATGTGTATTTTGACTTTTTTTTTCTGTTTTTCAGTCCACTGTAACAGACTCAGGTGGCACGTTTTGGGGACTCAGTGGTGAAACAGAATTCCCTCAAAATTTGAGGGGGGGAAAAAGGAGAATCATGAAATATTAAAGGGTTGGAATGGACCTTAAAGATCATCCAGTCCCAACCCTCCTGCTTTGGGCATCCCAGAGTCAATAAATCACAGGGTGACTTGAACTTGCCACAAGGCTGTTGGGACTTGTTGTGTTTGAGACACACAGATCTTCTATTTTTAGTGTTATGTCTTTAAAAAAAATAACAACATGGAGAAGCTGATACTGAAGGTCAGGTCAGCCAGGTGCTGGAGTGAGCACTTTTTGGAAGCCTTCAGGGCAAGCTGCTTGTCCTGCATCCCTTGTTGTTCAGGGATTTGGGGGATGACTCTCCTACCAGGGGTGAATTTTTGGGTGGTGATCCCAGTCAGTGCAGACTGGAGGTGTCTCTCAAACTGCAGAGAGCCTTGGGAAGCCCGAGGAATAACAGGCCTGAAATGAAGTGGTGTGAGCCCCGAAGGATAAGGATACAGAGCAGAGTTCCTTGCCTTGGTTATTCCACTTGGCTTGGCTGATTTAACTGATTTCACCTGATTTCACACAGAGGGACTTGGCTTAAGCTCTTCTCATCTGTGTGGATGAATCCAAGAGCTTCCTTGGCAGCAGGTGGGCTAGGAGAGATTTTTATACCAGGGAAGGTGCACACACAGTAGAAGAGATTTTTGGACGGTTCATTTATTGGGCATTTCCTGGGTTTCAGTGTCTCCCGTGGCTCTGCAGCTCCCAGGTGCTGTTCAAAGCACACACAGAAAGCAGTGTTTGCACAAGGCAAGGGGCAAGAAAACATCTGCACTCCGTGTTTCCTTCACTTCTGAACTGGGAATCTGCAGCTGGATCATCCTTTCTGTTCCAGGAGGTGCGGGTGTAACTCACTCCCACATTTACACTGCAGGGGTGGGTGAAAGGGGGAAGTGAGAATCAGACCCTCAGTTTTGTGGTGCTTTCTTTTGTGTCCTAACAAGGGATGCCCAGCTGGATGCTGTACCTTTATCCAAGCCCTGGAGCATCTCTTCATTACTCCTAATTCCCAGCCGTGCCTGGGAGACCTGTTGCAAATAAGTCGTGGGAGGACAAAGGAGAGCAAAGCTCTGAGAGCTGCTTTGTTCTTCTAGTTGATAATTCCAGTTTTGTTTTTCAGTATTTAAGCTGTTTTATCCTGTGCTGCCTCCCCCTGGGTGTGTGCTCTGCTGTGGAAGGGGCAGCTCAGGCAGAGAGGGAGGGATTCCTGAATTCCCCAAAACACACTTGGATTTACTCGTGTGACCTTTGGAGGCAGAACAGGGTTGATAAATCCGTGCTGACAAGCGAGGAGCCATCACCGCTTGTGATTTTCAAATGGGCAACAGCTGCAATTAGGCAAAAGTGACTTTGTATCCCCAGCTGGAGGAATTTCTTTCAGGGAAGGCGGGTCTGGAGCGAGGTGTTGAGAGAGAACACTTTGTTTTTGCCGGGTTCCTGAAAAGCTCTTTTTAATAAATTGCTGATCTTTGGAGACCTGTAAGAAATACCACGGCTTGCCTTTTATCAGCCTATAATGTGCTTTCATCACTCCCGAGGAGTCTGTGAGAGTGATCCCCAGTTGGTCCCTGGAGAAAGCAGAGGAGACACCGCTAAAGGCTCCGGAGTTACGGCCTGGAAATGGAGCTTGAATTTCCTCGTTAGCACAAATATCTCTGTAACCTTCTCACCAAAGTGCTGCTGCTCATCTCCCTCACACACAGAATTACTTGGCTGTAATGCTGCAAGTAATTTAATTCAGTAATACTGAGGCAAAAAAAAAAACCAGCTCCTGTCGGAGATGTTATGATTTATTGCTTCTTGAGGCTCTTAAGATGGAAATGGCTTTCCAGGCTTGAGATTCTAAAACATCTAAATATTATACTTCGCACTTACTGAGAGGCAAAATGTGTGTGGTGTTGATGGCACTGAGATAATAAAGATGGGATCCTGAATGGCTGTTTTTCCAGTGTTTTCTGAGAATAACATCAAAAAGTAACCAGGTGTTCAAATGTTGTAGCTCTGCCCTATTTCTTACAATCACAGAATGGTTTGGGTTGGAAGGGACCTTAAAGTTCATCTAATTCCAAACCCCTGCCATGGACAGGGACACTTTCCATCATCCCAGGTTGCTCCAAGCCCCATCCAGCCTGGCCTTCAACACTTCCAGGGATGGGGAGTCCACAATCTCTCTGGGAAACCTAGTTCTTGGAAAATTTTTTAAGCAAGTTTTTCAGTTTTCACAGGAATTTAGGTTTTCAGGGTCTCACCTCCACACTTGTCCTATCCTGTGCAATATGCACCAATGCTTGAGGAAAAAAAAAAGAAGAGTAGGATGATGATTTTGGTTCAATCTTCATTTGGGAAAAAAAAAAGATAACCAGAGTTCCAGAATTGTTCATCTGCTCATTGCCTGTGATGGAATGTGATATATGTGTGATATGTGAGCCCATGAAATGCACACTTGGGCAAGGAGAAAAGGAAGGTCACACAACTGTCCCTGGGTCCCTGCCAGGGAGTGTATGAAATCAAAGAAATCCTGGATGAATTGTGGCACAGGGACAGATCCTCTCTCTGCTGCAGAGCAGGATGAAGGCAGCTGTGCTTTTGCATTTCCACTTCCCACTGACACCCTCCAGCCCAGCTCCAAATCTGCATCATTACCTTGTGCTGGTCCAACACCTTCTGTCTGAGTGTGTTGTCTTCAAAGGCTTTCAATGGTTGCATCCAGCTCCTACAACACCTCCTGGAATCATGGAATGTTTGGGATGGAAGGGTTCTTAAAGCTCATCTCATTCCCACCCCCTGCCATGGGCAGGGACACTTTCCACTATCCCAGGTTGCTCCAAGCCCCATCCAACCTGACCTTGAAAACTTCCCGGGATGGGGCAGCCACAGCTCCTCTGGGAAACCTGTGCCAGGGCCTCCCCACCCTGACAGCCAAGAATTCCTTCCCTATATCCCATCTAACCCTGCAGGGAAGATATAGTCAGAAACCACGGGAATGGAAGAGCTGCTGTTGCTTGAGGCAGGAGGNGAAGTGACTTATTTAAACGGTGACTCCAACCCCCAAAATGCTGACGGAGAAAATAAATGGCAGAACTTTTGTCAGGTACTTTGGGAAAACTGCAGGGGGCCCTGTAGGAGAACATTCCCACGTGCAACACGCTGCTGCAGGGATTTGTTTTTCCCCCCCAAGGTGTGAAAGCAGGAGGTGTGTGAGCACTGATGAATGGGGTGAGCACGTTTCAAACACTCCTGAAATAATGCTGAGCCTGTGACATGTGGGATATTGCTGAGAGTCTCTGTTGGAGCACAGGGGGAAAGCAGTGGGTTCTCTGGTTGGCAGCCACGCCGAAGAGCCTGAACAAAGGAGGGCAGTTATGTGCTCACAATGAACAAAAATACCTTCCAGGCCAGAAGGAGGAGGAATGAAAGGTTGCACTGGGAAAAGAGGTCAAGTGCTCTTGCTTTGTGGTCTGAAGCCTTGTCCTCACGAGGTCGTGTCAGGCCAAAGCTGCTGGTGCACAGAAGCATCTCGGGCACAGCTTTTTAGAAGGGCACAAAGTGAGAAAAATGAGCAGGGAGAAGGATTAATCTGCCTCTGCTTGGCAGGCAGGACCAGGGCCCTCTGTGGGTGAGCACAGAGGCAAGTTTGGGGTTGGTTTTGGCAACCACAGGAACACGAAATGGCACCTGGCTCGTGGTTTTGGCACTGGCAGGTCAGACCCAGCGTGGCTGGGTGTGACCTCAGTCCTTCCCCCACACCACACAGGCTCTGTGTGTGTTCTCATGGCATCTTTCACTGCATCCACTGCAAAACTTGGTTGACTATTCCGAGATCCTGGACCGTTTCCATCCCTTGGCATCGTAACATTTCAACAAGCACCAATTTTCGTGGGTTTTTTTCTTTTCCTGTGCAATTGAAGAGTCGAAATCTGTGATGAATATATTACCATTCATTGAATTATAGAACAGACATTTAGCATTTTTCCTGAAGGATCCTAAAAATGCTTTACAGACACTTTAATGTATCACCACACAAATGGAGCTGTTTTTGCTTCACGCTCAGATTTAATTCAAGATGGAGAGAGAGAGAATTTGCTCTGATATATCACAGAATGGTTTGGGTTGGAAGGAACCTCCAAGCTCATCCCATCCTGCCTCGCTTTCCAGCATCCCAGGTTGCTCCAAGCCCCATCCAGCCTGGCCTTGGACACTTCAGGGATATCACAGTGTTTCTTCACAGGAGGACACCTCATGAGTGTGAGCAGAGAATTTTGTTGCATAAACCCAGGAATTGGCTACAAGTGCATCTAGAGGGGTGTCAGAATGACACCTGACCTTACACTGCTGGTGGCAGAGGTGGCACCTCACATGTTGTGCTGTGTCCCTGGTCCTGCAGCATCACTGGGATTCTGAGGTGCAAGAGCAGGTCTGTGTCTCTTTTGGAAGCAGCTGGATGCCCCACCGTGCTGTGCTCTAAATTTGGATCCTCCTTTCCTCCTCAAATTACAAACCCTCCAAACATTCAGGGTGAACCCAGCACACTGTTCCTGCATCCTCAGCCTTATCAGGGTGTTGTAGTTGGGTGTAGGTGCTTCCTCCTCTCTCACAGCACTCCTGAGCCAAGATTCACTTCTCTCATGGACAATGGATGTGTGAAGAGTTCCTGTAGCTCACTTCTACCTCCCTTCACCTCTTCCCAGGGCTGGCTTTGCTCACTGATGCTCCAGCCCTGAGCAGGGATTGTTAATCAAGGCCATAATCAGCCTCTTNTGGGAATGAATGAATGAAATCCTGACTGCAACTAAAGGTGCTGCACTTGGTGAAAGCTGCCATTGAGCAATCCCAGTTTTCTTCACAGCTCCCAGATTTTGTAAGCACAGGCACTACAAAAAGCAGAGTTGCTGGAAAGGTTTCTCCCTCAAGTCACCATGTGGGAGTTAATGAACATTTAAGGGTTTGTGTTCATCTCAGTTGGGCTGATCTTGTGCCAGTGTGAGGCAGGGGGGGCAGATCTTGCTGGGGTGGTGCTGATTTATCACTTGAGAGCAGAAACACTCCTTAAATCTTGTGGTTCCTGGGCTATGGTGACTTTCAAGAGGGGTTTAAACATTCTTTAGGGCCATGAGTGACTTCTGGGGACAGTTCATTTAAGGAATTAAAGAATATTGTGGTTATTAAGATCCAGTTAGGATACCTTAAGGTAGTGTTGCTTTGAGGCTGGAATTTGTGTGTTGGAGAGAGATGGGTGAACTGCTGAAGATAATCAGAGGTCAAGCCTTATTTATGGAATAGCTTTGTTGGGGTTAGAGGGTTCTCTCTTAAAGCATATTTACTGTATAATCTGAGGAGATGAATGTAAGAGAGCCTTTGAAGGAATTAGGGAAATTCAGCTGAGACTACTTTGCATTCAGGCAGTACAAAGGTGCTGAGGAACCTGAACATGTGAGGGATCCTCTTGTGCTCTCCCAACCCTAAAAACACATGGAAAACTCCTTTTCCACCTGCCAGACTCATCTGTGACTTCACCTGCCAGAGTGGAGTCCTTGTGGAATGGGAGGGGTGGGAGTTAAGGTCACTGTTTTTCCAGAAATTGATAATGAAAATACTGACACTCCTCATTTTTTTTGAAGGAAAAGTCTGTCTGTCTGGAAAATCCTTCTGGCATCTGTGGCAGCACCACAGAGGTGCTGAGTTACTCCTTCCCCCTGCTGGGGATGAGCAAATGACAAATTAAGAGGGACTTGCTGGAGTAGTTTGTGCTCTGCCTGGTTGCACTGAGGAAAATCTCCCCCCAGGAGAGAGTTTTTGGGTGTCAGGACAGGCTTAGGAGGAGGATCTTCAGCAGTTCTGGAGCTCATTTGGTGCAGCAGCTTCTGAGGTTTTGCCCCCTCTGTAAAGTGATGTGGGAGAGGGTCTTTGTGATTCTTTACCCATGGAATACTGGTTTGTGTTTACTGTTTGTTGTCCTAAATTCCTTGCTGGGGTTTTGGGATACTCAGCAGTTGGGCTTGATCTTAAAGGTCTTTTCCAGCCTTAATGATTTTCCAGCTCTCTGTAATATCTGTGAACTCAAGGAAAATACTGTTAAAACAAAGATGTTCAGCAACCAGCAATATCCAAAAAAGCCCTTTTACTCCCCTTTTAACCTCAGGTTACTTTTGGGTATCCAGAGAACCAGATTTCAGCCATGGGTTTGATTTAGAAATGCTGAAATGCTGCTGGATGTCCTTCACATTCCCATGCCTTGGTTTCACCACACCTTCCCCCTAAAGCCTTTCTACCCACTTGGCACAGGGTGACCCTGCTGCTGGATCCCCCTCTGGAAGATGCTCTAATACCAACTTTGAACACCTAATTTTCTCCTTTTAAAATTTAATTTAGGCTTTCAGAGAACTCTCCCTTGACCTCAGGGGTTCAGGGGAAGTTCTGTAGATAAGAACCTGCCCATTTCCCATGTTGTGCCTTGTTCCCAGCCCAGGTTTCTCAGCAGTCCTTCCCAGATTTCCATTAAAAGCACAATGTCCTGTGTAATATTCTGGATAATTCCAGCTTACCTGATTTCCATGCATCATTTTTTCTACCCAGAATTAAACAGGGGAATGACATCCCTCTAATGTGAGTTTTCATGCCATGAGAAGAAAGAGAGGGGTACAGATTACACTTAAACTTTTACCTTTGGAGAACCAGTCTGGGGTGGATGGAATTGGTCTGTTACTGGTGCCCAGGGCACGCTGTGAACTTGTAATGGAAGTGCTGGACATAAATCAAGGCTGGATCCTCACCTTCCCCCTTTTCCCTCCTCAGCCTCCTCCCCTCCCTCCTGCCTGGCACTGGGATGATTCACAGGGGTCTGTGTGTGTTTCCACCTCGGAGATCTTTTCAGGCAACTTCCCTCTGGACTATCTGCAAACATTAAAAGGTGTTTGAAATTACTCACCCTCAACGGTGCTTGAAATTGAGCCACGTTCTGTTGTGTCAACAGTGTTTCAAGTGCTGGTTGTAGACTCCAGAATAAAGGTTTCCAGCTCTGGTGCTGCCCACAGAACTCCTTTATTAAGTGATGTTTCCCCTCCTGGGAGTTCAGGCGTGTTGCTCTGGTTGCTGCTTTGTCCATCTTCTTTTATTTTATTTGGAATGATAAATGAACAGTGAGGAATTCCTTCCCAATATCCCATCTAATCCTACCCAGGTTCAAGGACAGGGCTTGGAGCAACCTGGGATAGTGGGAGGTGTCCCTGCCCATGGCAGGGGGTGGAACTGGATGAGCTTTAAGGTCCCTCCCAACCCAAACCATTCCAAGATGATTCTATAATCCTGCTGACTGATGGGCTGGTTCTGTCTGGGTCATGGGGACAGTCAAACTTACTCCTTTTATTTTGCAAACAGTGCATTTCAGTGTGTACAAAACTGTCCCTGTGTTTTTCCTGGTTCAGGATTTCTTCTTTCCTGCAGCAGCTTTTGCTATTTTTCAGTAAATATCTGTTTACAGCCCACTGTCATCAGATGTCTAAAGGCATCTTGTAAGAAAAATTGTGGCCTGAGTTAATTTTTCACTTCAGACAGTGGCTGTGTGTTCAGTGAGTGAGGAGCTTTGCTGGTGTTGGATCAGACATTGAAAAAAATCCTCTCTCTGCTGCTCCCACCTCCCAGAGAAAGCAGCACATTTCCCTCTGAGCCTGAATTCAGATTAAGCCAAGTGTTTAAAGGGCCTCACACCGAAGTCCTTTGATAGTCCTGGAGCTGTGGATTCCATAGTGGGGGAGGTTTTGTTGAGTTCCAGTTGGGATGTCTCCTGGGCAGTGCTGGGAGTGCCAGACCTAATGAAGCCTGGGGTCCCAGGGGCTCCTGGCTCACACTTGGCTGCTCTGGACCCCAGCAGGGACTTGCAGAGCTGTGAAAGGTTTCTCTGTCATTTACTGGCCTCTCTTCTGTGCAGATACTCCTGTGCCCAAGAATGGAGAGGGTCACACTGTCTCCTTTCCTTTCTCTCAAGCAGGAAAGAGTGAGGGGCACTGGAAGGGGCTGCCCAGGGAGGTTTGGAGTCCCCATCCCTGGGGGTGTTCCAGGAATGACTGGAGGTGGCACTCAGTGCTCTGGGCTGGGGGAAAAGGTGGGGATTGGGCACATTCAGTGACCTTGGAGGTCTTTTCCAGCTCAAATGATTCTGTGAAGAGGGTGATGCCTTGGAGGAGGGTGCAAGTCTTAAATATTTGAGTTCCCAGGAGATGTTTGAGGATAAAATAACAAAGGGAAAGAATATCATGCCAAAGCATGGCAGGTAATGTTGCTGTAATACCTGATAGCACTGACTTCTGAGCATGTGCCCAGTGTCCCCCTGTGAAAGAGGGGGAACTTGGCAAAAGCTTTGGGAGCAATAAAAAAATTATTTAAGATGTTTGTTGAAGGACAGCAAGACTGTCTAATAATTGCAGGGATTTAGGAGAAACTTCCAAATGCCACTTTGAAAAGTCACCAGAGGTATTTGGGAGAACAAATCCCAGACCACTGGAGGTTGTGATCTTGTCGGACCCCTGAGAGGTGTTTTCCAGAGGCTGGATGGGGATCCCTGGAGGTGTGTGCATTTTGGGAATCTTGCACATTGTTGAGGTGTCTTTGATGAGATTGTTGAAAGGAACTTGAAGACCTTAAGCTGCCCTGTGCTGTGTCACAGTGTCATTTCAGCAGGTCGTGGAACTATGGAATATCCTGAGCTGGAAGGGACCCCCAGGGATCATCCAGTCCAACACTCCAACAATCCCACCCTGTTCCTGAATTGTCCAAACACTCCTTGAGCTCTGTCAGCCTTGGGAAGTGCCCATTCCCTGGGGATCCTCTTCCCACCCTCTGCTCAGTGATGCCCTCAATCAAAACCTCATGGCTTCCAAAAAGAACTTGGAACTCTCCCAGCAGCTGAGCTGCCACATTCCCTCTTTCAGAGCCGTCCCCGTTTGGAACACAGCATTCATTTCAAGTGCTCATTAACATGGGGAATTATTTGCATATTATTAGCATTATTACATGGAAATAAAGCTGCTGCTGCTTCTTCCCTCCCTCCCTGTATCTTTCATCACCCTCCTTTGAATCCTGTTTGTTGTGTGACAAACTGGGCTGATAAATCTCGTTACTCACTTGAATGGCTGGGAGACTTCCCTGCACATTACTGAATTTGCTGAATTATGTAATAAATGCATAATTAAAAATAAAACCCAGAGCCTCTCGTTGGAACCTTAGAAAAGGTTTGGGATGAATTCTAGAGAAAAGTACATGGCCTGATTATTGGGATTTATTTTTAATCAATATTTAATTTGCCACCTCTAAGTTCCTGTGGACCCACAGAAAATCTGCTGTTGTGGCTTTGCTGGAAGAGCACAGGAAATGTGTGTAGAGTCAGAGGTTTGTTTTCATGGGGCTTCACAGTTTAATATTTGATTGCAGAAAGGAAAACTCCCCTGAGCATGTTGTGCTCAAAAATTCCAGCAGCCAAGGGAAGCATCTACGAGGTTTTGCCCAAGTCTTTCCCCACTTGATCCCCTTTGAATCTTGCCCAGAGAACTTGTGGATTCCCCATCCCTGGAAGTGTCCAAGGCCAGGGTGGATGGGGCTTGGAGCCACCTGGGATAGTGGAAGATGTCCCTGCCCATGGCAGGGGGTGGAACTGGATGAGCTTTAAGATCCTTTCCAACCCAAATCATTCTGAGATTGTGGTTTATTGGAGGAGAATCACAACAACAGGAAATAATTTACTCAATTGTAGCAGTGTTTGGTTGGTTGCTCACTCATCAAATTGGCCTGAAAATCACCTGAAAATCTTCCCCTAAAATGTATTTCTGCCGTCCTGGTTCTTATTTCAAGGCAGCTGCCCAAACTGCTGTCAGGTTTAAAGTTAAGATGTGCTAAAAACTTCTTTCCTCAGTGCTTAAAAGGGGCTTTAGAGATATTTTCCTTGGAAAGAGGGGTGATGTTTTTAAGGCAAACAGCCTGCAAGTTTAATTTTGAAAGGTTTGTCTCTTAAGTAGGAAATTGAATAGAAGGGATTTGATTCCCCTAAATCCCTGATTCTAGAGAAAGCAGCTTGAGATCTCGGTAAGAGAATTAACACACGGGTTAAACTCACAATAAGAAGCAGCACTTGGAAAATGCCTATTCAGGGAAATAATAGGATTAGTTCTTGTCGTGTCAGGGTGGATTCCTCGGGGTGGGGGCCCTGTGCTGACACTCAGCCCGGGCTCTGACGCTGCCCTGTGAAATTGGGGACAATGCCAATGGGGATGACTTTCCTTGGAGGCAGTTCCTTGGGGGGCAGGGTGACAAAGGAGCCACTGATCATCCTCCCCCTCCCCAAATGTGTTGTGAAGCTGGTGGGAAAAACTCGGGAATACACCTTGGCAGCATGTTTGAAGTTCCTGTAAACAGAATTTTTTATTCATTTCTGTGATCTGTTTTTTTTTTTGAGCTGTTATTTCCATTATCTGTTTTTTTTGATAAGCCATTTATTTCCAATGTATATATATATTGTAGTGTATATACATTATATACATTATATCCATTATTTAAATTTGATTTATGTCTTTATTTGCTTTCACCACTCATGATAATCCAGAGTCAATCTTGATTTTCAGTTTCTTTTGCCTGCCATTTCATAACCATCCCATATGTGTGTGTCTTTGTTTTTAGCTTAAATGAAAGAGAAGGAAGAGTTAAGGCAGGATTGGGGTTGTTTTGACATCACCTGGTTTCATCACTGAAGGTGCTGTAGGAGATCAACGGGCTGGAAAACCTCCAACAAAATGGTAACAAGAAAAAGAAAGGCTTGTGTTGCTCTGTCCTTCCTCTGCTTGTCCTCAGACAAAACTGCTGCTTCTCTGCAAAGCTCCTCTTTAATTTTCTCTGGGGTTTCCTGTAGTTCATAGTCCTGGGTATTCCCCAAAAAACGCTTTGGGAGTGGAGGGGAGTTTAGGCAGCAAAAGAGAAGTTGTGGATTCCCCATCCCTGGAAGTGTCCAAGGCCAGGTTGGAGCACCCTGGGAGAGTGGGAGGTGTCCCTGCCCATGGCAGAGGGTGGAACTGGATGAGCTTTAGGTCCTTTCCAACCCAAACCATTCTGGGCTTCCAGGAGTGAGAATGAAACCAAGTTTTGCAGAGGCAGAGAGTTGGCAAATGTACCAAATTTGCCTGTAAATGATCCCCAGTGCAGGGAACAAGGCAGGTGCTCAGGCTGATCCTTCACTCCCCAGCTGAGGATGTGTCAGAGCATTCCCAAGAGCTCCTTGGGCTGGAACTCAAGGAAGAAAAAGAAAAAAAACCCAAAAAGCTTTGCAGATTGGGCTATTACAGAGAGTATTTTGGCATAGGGTGTATTTAGGGGGTATGTGTGAAGCTTCTCAAAGAGGTCTCTCCACATGTTGAAGTGACAGACTGGTGCCACTATCGCTGCCTGCCTCGAGCTGCAGCCAAATTCCTCTTGTTTCAGCTGGAGTGTGTGTTTTAGCAGAGTGTTACTCCACACAAGAGGAGTCTCTCAAAGCTGAGTAATCCTGCAGTTGTGGAGAACAGCAACTTATCATAAGACTTGGCTTGCAATTCAAGATTTTAAAGAAAGGAATTAATTTAGAAGCTGGACTGTTCCTTGCATGAAATCCTTCCTTCTGCTCTCCTCTGAGCTCTTCCTTTCTTACTTAACTAACAGGACTTGCTCTCTTCCACCCCAAAGTGCTTATCCATATTTTAAGTCTTATGTCTTTTTAAATGTGTCCATTGAAATGAATATTTAACCAAGCAGAGACATGTCTGTGCTGTAATGTATCCACTTATGGCTGATCGTTATTTGAGGTGGTCCAGCCTCTTTGTACTTAACTTTTTGTGCTTTTTAATATCCAGCAGGATCTTTTTTAGATGGCAGTGAGTAAGAGCTGATTTACACCTCAGAGTAGACTGCAGCAGGATGGTGTTGGCCATGCAGCAGGAAAACTTTTTTTGATTCCATAAAATCTCAGAATTTTGGGGGTTGGAAGGCACCTTAAAGTTCATCTCATTCCAACCCCCTGCCATGGGCAGAAACACCTTCCACTAAACCAAATTGCTCAAATCCTGGGTTTGAGCCCTGTGGTCAGTAGTCCTAGAAGTTCTATTTTTGTCAAGAAAATACCATATTCCTCCAGTTCTGCTGAGTTTTTTCCCACTAATAAATGGGAACATGAGAGTTCACCATGTGGAAAAATATACCTGTTGTACTTAGCAGCAGGTTTGTGCCAAGTGGTTCAGTTCCTGTTGGTCTAAAGCAATATTTCAATTTTTATTTCACCATTTAAGCTTTTATTGATAGGTAATGGTTTAGTTAATATTTGAGCATTGCTATTTATTTAATTTTTTCTTTTCTTTTTTTTTCTTTTTTTCTTTTTTTTTTAGGTCTGAAAAGTTTTTATGGGTGGTGAGATGTTCCAGTGCTTGGATCAAGGTCTTTCATTTGATGTTGGGAAGGAGTGGATTTATCTTTTTGTTGTTGTTGGCTTGGGTTATTTGAAGTTGCTGTATCCAGGTGAGGTGTATCCACATATATAAATCATGGAGTGGTTTGGACTGGGAGACTCACTTAGTCCATCCCCCCTGGACAGGGACACCTCCCACTATTCCAGGTGGCTCCAACCTGGCCTTGGACACTTCCAGGGATGGGGCAGCCACAGCTTCTCTGGGAAACCTGTGCCAGGGCCTCCTCACCCTCACAGCCAACAATTCCTTCCCAATATCCAATCATGGTGTGTTCTGAGAGAAGGTGGAACCATCCCAGGGCAGAAAAAGACCCATGGAGAAAGGAGAGAGGAGAGGGAAGTTTGGCCAAGGAGTTGTTCAATCTCAGTTGATCTCAGAAGTGGGATGGAAACTGTGATACCCACAGGGAGCAAATGAGGCTTCTTTCAGCAGAGAAGCTTCCATGAAATAAACTGGGATTTTTGACAGTGATAGGACAAGGGGAATGGCTTTAAGCTGGAGAAGGGAGGATTTAGTTGAGATTTGAAGAAGAAATTCTTGGTTGTGAGGGTGGTGAGGCCCTGGCACAGGTTGCCCAGAGAAGCTGTGGCTGCCCCATCCCTGGAAGTGTCCAAGGCCAGATTTGGACAAGGCTTGGAGCAACCTGGGATAGTGGAGGGTGTCAAGGGTTGGAACTGGATGATCTTTGATGTCCCTCCCAACCCAACCCATGCTGTGATCCTGTGATTTCCTAAAAGCCTGTCAGGAGTGACTCCACTCCCGGGACATCGAACGCTCTCTGTTCTCCCTGAGCCCCTGCTGAGCCCTGTGAAGGAGCGAGGCTGTAACTCCCAGCCTGGTGTGTCTCCCCAGTTCAGACATGTCAGCAGAAGATTAAGCAAGTCAGAGAAATGAGCTTTGATCCCTTTCTGCCAGCACGGGGTTATTCCGCCTCACCCCGGGTTTGAAGTTCATGTCTAATCCAGTTTTACACGTCTCGGGGGACTGGGCTTCTCCCAGCTCTGTCTGCACAGCAGCCTCTGATTTAGTGCCACTCACTTGAGATTCAATTTGCATTCCCATTCCTGTGTCCCATTTCACCCCCGTGCCATGGATGTAACTCAGAGCTGGTGGGATGAGGCTTCCAGAGTCCTTCCCGTTATCATCCCCCTGCTATTTCAGGGGCTCACTCCACCCTCTTGCAGACAGCTCTGGGTGTTGTCTGTGCAGGTTTCCAAGCTGTGGAATGTATTTGCATACGAAAAGGGCTTGGAGTGTCCAGTGTGGAATGTTGTGCATGGAAACAACTGGTGTGAAACAGGATTACAAGAGCCACGTGTGCAGAGCTAATGCTAATCAAGGCAAGGAGGAGGCTCCTCTCACTGTTTTCCACAGGTTTAATGGTCAATCCTGTTTTTTTTTAATGCGTTACGTTTTATTTGTCACATTTGTAAACTCATAAGTTTTCTTTTTAATAAATATGTTCTTTTCAGGCTGAAAGAATCCTTGTCTGTGATCCTTTGAAGTGCCTTTTTTACAGGCACTCAGCATTCCCAAGGTTTTCTCCTCACACACACACTGAGGATCAGGGTAACAGACCAGCAGAGCAGCTCAGCCCTTGAGCCCTTTTAAATCCCCAAACGATGCCTTTAAAAATGAGTGTGTTCTGCTGGACTGACAAAATCTCAGTCAGAGCCACGGTGGGTTCACAGCTTCCTCACTCCTGGAGACCCTTCAGGAACTGCCTTCTGGATCAGAAAGTACTGGATAGGCCAGAAATACATTTACAATGTGGTTTATACACAAAAAAAAAAAAAAAGTGGTTTATAGGTCAGGAGTTAAAATTTCAAGTTTCTAAAGGTGGTCTTTGTGAAGCCCCAGAGATCCCAGAAGTGAATCCTTCTCTCTGTTGCTGCCCTGTGCCTGTGCTTTGTTCATACCTGTAGTGATATTTAATTTTTCTTAAAGAGTGCAACATTCAGAAAAGGCAGAGAGTTTTTAACTCTCTTGTAACCTGGATGGCAGAGAATATCCATGTTTTCCCATGCTGAGTTGCTTGGACAACCTGTGCTACTCCTTCCATGAGAAGAGTGAGCCCAACTCCATCCCAGTGATATTTAATCATAGAATCAGAGTATCTGTGAATCTGGGTTGGAAGGGACCTTAAAGATCATCTCACTCCAACCCCCTGCCATGGACAGGGAACCATCCTCCTCTCCCAGAGCTGTTCTGGGCAGAAAATGCCCTCAATCCTGATGGGAAGCAGCACATTCAGGGATTTCACATCACCCACTCAGCCAAGGTGGGTTGAGAATTGTCCCCTCCATCCTCACAAAGGCTTTGAGCAGACCAGGAGCACCTTCTATATAAAAACTAAGATGTTTTTTAAGCAGATCAGCGCTGGGAGGTGGCAGGGCTGTCAGAGTGACTTATCTCCTCTCCCTGGGAAATGGCATTTCTGGAAGGTTGTGGCGGATGCTGCGTGTGCACAGTCTGGGCTGAATCCTGGGGAAGGGCTCCAGGACATCCATCAGATGCCCTACTTGATTTAAAATGTTTTTTTAATTATTATTTTGTTTTCTTCTCCTCACTATAGCAAAATTATTTTTACGACCCCTGGGTATTACCTGCTTTTATAATCTTCCTATAATTAAATGTACAAATCTGCCTCTGAGCTGGTGATGTGTTAAAACCTCACAAACGGGACCCTCTGTGCATTAACCTGTACTGGTGTTACTTTTATTCCTTCTGGCAGTAATTACCCTGGCTCTGGGCCTAGGATTAATCCATAAGATGCTGAACAGACTTGATTCTTTTCCCCCTTCTCTGTGGCAAACTCATCTTATGCAGAGCAGGGCATTTTTAAAACCACTTCCTATGGAGCAGTTTAACTGTTGCCCCTCTGAAATGATTCACAGGGTGTTGGTCTCCCAGGTAATAAGTGACTGGACAAGAGGAAACAGCCTTAAGCTCCCCAGGAAAGGTTTAGATTGAATATTAGGAACAATTTCTTCACCAAAAGGGTTGTCCAGCCCTGACAAAGGCTGGACAAGGGAACTGGTGGAGTCACCAAGCTTGGAGGGATTTAAAAGCTGGGTGGATGGGGCTCTGAGCAACCAGATTTAGTTGAAGATATTCACTGCAGGGGCTTGGAATTAGGTGATCTTTAGGTGTCCCAACCCAAAATATCCCATGTCTCATGTCCTCATGTTGGCTGGGTTACTGATCACTTGCTCTATCCCTTTCTAAGATTATTGAGAAGGAAGCTGGGAAAGACTCTGTGCTGTTTTTGGAGCATCATTTGGGGATTTTCTCCCCTTGGACACACACAGGCAGCTCCAAGTGGCCTGAACAAGTCTGTAAGTGGAATCTCCAGCCTTCCTGGAGCCCTGGATCGATGCAGCTCCGTGGTCTTTGCTGCTGTGTCAGGAGAAGGGCCGTGGGCTGCAGCAAACGTTGCCCATCGGGAATTTTTCCTTAGAAAACCTTTCTGGAGTCATTGATTTGCAGCGTGTCTGAGCCAAATTTAAGCATGGAGCCACACAGATCTGAATTTAGCCATGCTGGCTGTTTTCCCTGGGAGGAGGGATCACAGGGATAGATTTGATTGCCTCGGAAAATTAGTGTTGATTTCAGTGAAGAATATTTTATTACAGTGTTTGCATTGGCATTGTCTTCATGGGATAATGGCTGAGAGTTTCTTGTGTTTCCTGTGCTGGTGTGTATTTAATGATTTAATCTATTCCTTCTGAATGCTGGCTTGGACCAAAAAAAATAGAACTGGCTGCTCCCTCTTAATATCCCATCGTAAAATAAAATCACTAATCCCAAAGGTGGAGTTGCAATTAAAAAGAAAGAAAACCAGTATTGGAAAGTATTGGAACTGAATAATGTGCTCTAAAATAGGCACTGGCCTGGTGTTGGCTTCAGCTGTGGAAGGTTGCAGTGCTTTCAAAAATTGGGATGCTGTTATAGAATCATGGAATGGTTTGATTTGGAAAAGGAAAAAAAGTTCATCTCATTCCATCTCCTTGCCATGGGCAGGGACACCTTCCACTATCCCAGGTTACTCCAAGCTCCATCCAACCTGGCCTGGAACACTTCCAGGGATGGGGCAGCCACAGCTTCTCTGGGAAACCTGTGCCAGGGCCTCACCACCTTCACAGCCAGGAATTCCTTCCCAAGATCCCATCTCTCCTGCCCTCTGGCAGTGGGAAGCCATTCCCTGTGTCCTGTCACTCCATCCCTTGTCCCAAGTCCCTCTCCAGCTCTCCTGGAGCCCCTTTAGGCCCTGGAAAGAGCTCTGAGGTTTCCCCAGCTCTCTCACCCTATCAATTTTATTCATTATATTTATTTCTTAGTTTATTATATTTCCACTGCCTGTTATTTCTATCCCTAGGTGTGGATTTCACTTTCTGAGTTAGTCTCACTAGTTTGAAGCTGGTGGCTGCTGGAGGGGTGCTCAGATTTCCTCTGACACATTTCGTGCCTGGAACAGCCCAGTCGCCTGCTCAGAGAGGGAAAGTTGGAATTGTCACAGCCCTTGGTAGGCTGAAGCTTCTGCCTTGATTTTTAGGGTACACAAACAAGCCTTTGCTTGTCCAAATGCAGTTTTACAGGTCAGAAATAGTCCAGTGTTGTCCAAAATGCCCCAAGATGAGCCCTAACAATTACTGATGCTCTCCAGAGAGAGCATCAAAGGCTCTGTCTGTCTGTCTGTCTGTCAAAGGCTGTGTCTGCCACCAGCCCCTCCAGGAACAGCTCCCACCTCCCCATAATTTGGAGAATCATGGAATATCCTGAGTTGGAAGGGACACACAGGGATCATCCAGTCCAACTCCTGGCCCTGCCCAGGACTCCTCAACAATCCCACCCTGTCCCTGAATTGTCCAAATACTCCTTGAGCTCTGGCAGGTTTGGGAAGTGCCCATTCCCTGGGGAGCCTCTTCAGTGCCCAACCACCCTCTGGGGGAAGAACCTTTTCCTAAAATCCAACCCAAACCTCCCCTGGCACAGCTCCTGCCCTACCCTCAGGTCCTGTCACTGGTCACAGAGAGCAGAAACTGGTGCTGCCCCTCTGCTTCCCCTCATTAGCAAGTGGAGGATCCAGCCTGGATTTTTCCTGTTTTACAAATGTGAAATGAGTAGCCAAAGCCTTTAATCCTTGTTTTCTCCTGTGTGAGCTCTCAACACCCCTTCCAACTCCTTCCAATCCCCTCAGGCACCATCTCCACACTGGGAAGGTTTTCTTGCCCTCAGGACCCAATGTTTCCTGCACGTGTGGAGCTGTTTAATGCCATCAGGCAGCTCAATCCACTTCAATTTGGGCTCTGCTTTGCAAAGATCAAGGAAGGCAAGAGTTGCTGTGTGTCTGGGAGTCTGTGTGTCTGTGCTGCAAGCTCAGCAGCCCTGTGTTTTAACCTGTCTGACTCAGAAATTTTCCCTTGTCTCCCTTCTCCAGCATCACTCCAGGCCACGGGGAGTTTTGGATCAAGAGGAAATACCTTCAGACAGTAATGAAAAAGGCTGTGTGGTGCTAAAGCTGTTGTTGGCCACTCATAAATTCAGAGCTGGACCTGTTAAACCAGGCAGAGTCTGGCACCAGGGGAGAGAGTGAAATCTAATAAAGGTATTTCAAGCACACGAGTTTGGCCACTTAAAATAATAATGATATGCTGGAGCTTAACGAGAGTGAGGCAGTGCTTTATGGGATGTACATCCAGCTCTGCACTGGCACAGGTTGCCCAGAGAAGATGTGTCTGCCCCATCCCTGGAAGTGTCCAAGGTCAGGTTGGATGGGACTTGGAGCCACCTGGGATAGTGGAAGGTGTCCCTGCCCATGGCAGGGGGGCAGAACTAAATGGTTTTTAAGGTCCCTTCCAACCCAAACCATTCTGTGATAAATAAGTTGCTCTGCAAACTACTAAATGTGATTATTAAATGAAAATCCTTTCTTTTAAAGTGAGTTTGGAAACCTTTTGATGTGAGAACAGTCCCATCGTGTGATTCCGTGGACACAAAAATGTGCTTTTTACTTTCAAAAGGAAAAACTCAAACCTGGGGAGAAATTCCCAGGAGGGGAGTTTATCAGCTTTCAAAGTCTTCTGCAGCTCTGTCTCTTTGTGTGTGGGCAGGGAGATTTCTCTCCCCTCAAAACAACCAGGCTCCTCTCCCTACAATCCCTCTGGGCTTTGGTGTAGCCTCCAGACCTGTGATCCCTTGTGATGGTGTGTGAACTTCCCTGAACCATGGGAAGCCACAAACCTTGGGATCCAGCTTGACAAGGAAATTTCATGCTACTTCCTTAACTGTGGTGATACCTGGGGGTTTCCTGGGGTTCAGGGGTCCCAAACATACCATGCTCAGGGTCTTGGTATTGCCTGAGGCAGATTCCAGGCCCTTATTCCAGGGAGCAGAGCCTGACCCCACCTGGCTCCACCCTCCTTTCAGGGAGTTGGAGAGAGCCAGAAGATCCCCCCTGAACCTCCTTTTCTCCAGGCCAAACACCCCCAGCAATGTTGGATGAGATGTTGGATTTGTGTTAGGATTTATCAGACTCCTGCTGAGTTTGCAGGAGATCACAGACTGTGCCCCAGAGTCAATGCCAGAGCAAGTGGAGCTGCCAGGGAGCTGCCAGGTGGATTTTGGTCCCTGTGGTCCTTTCACTCCCAGGATTTCTTGATTCTGAGGCCTCTGGGGACAATATCACTCACTAATGCAATTTGAGACCCATCACTCAGCGAAACCCTGTGGGAATCCAGCACCACCTCTCTCCCACCTCTGCTGAGCCCGGTGCTTTTGCTGCAAGAGGAACTGCTGTGCTCAGGTGTTTGTTCCCATCTCTGTCCTGCACCAAAAGGTTTGTTTTCAGTGAGGAAATGCTGTCATGCATGACAAGACCCCAGCTGCCCTCAGCACCAGCACGCCATCCTTTGTCCTGCTGAGAACCCAGGGGCCCAAAGGAGGCACCTCCAGGGCAGAGAGGCAGGAGAGGAGAGGCTCAGCTGAAGAAACCTCCTGGAATGGGAGCTGTGTGTGAGTTTAGGGTCGAGTAAGGATAAAAAAGAGGAGCTTTGCCAGGCTGGGATTGCACTCATCTCCTCCCACGCCTGCA
This sequence comes from Neodrepanis coruscans, assembly GCA_013400695.1. Classification (NCBI taxonomy): domain Eukaryota; kingdom Metazoa; phylum Chordata; class Aves; order Passeriformes; family Philepittidae; genus Neodrepanis; species Neodrepanis coruscans. Next base: position 20,451 of record VYZS01062123.1, read on the forward strand.
CGTAGGAGTCTGCTCTGGGGAGAGGAACCAAGGCAGCCTCCACTGGCTGCCTGAACATTTCTCCAGCAGCTGCAGTGGGAGCCTGGAGAGGGGGCTTGGATGGATACCTGGCCTGTGACCAAGGCTTAGGAATTCCATCTGGTGGCTTTGGTGAAGCCCCATCCCCAAAGCACCATCCACACCTGGAGAAGTTGTGGCTGCCCCATCCCTGCAAGTGTTGCAGGTCAGGTTGGAGCAACCTGGTCTTAGTGGAGGATTTCTCTGCCCTTGGCAGGGGGTTGGAATGAGATGATCTTTAAGGTCCCTGCCCTCCCAGGTCATTCTGTCATTCCATGATGGATTTAGGTGGCAGAGCAATGTGCTACCACTCAACCTGCACAGGCTCTCCAGGGTTTTGGGAGCCACCACTGAACCTCACAGCGAGGGAGAGATGTGGGGGAAGCAAGTCCCAAGTGGGAGTTTGTTTTTGTAGCAACACTGAATTCAAAAGGAGCCGTGAGTGCAGAGCCAGCCCCCGCTTTCCTTTCACACCGGGAATTATTTCCCACTTAACAGTGTCACTCACGGTGTTGGAATACACAGTGTGACTATGAGAACCCAGGCTGGGCATTGCACTTCCCTGAGACAGAAGTTCCTGCCTGGTTAGTTTGTGGGCAGGAGCAGCTTTTTCCACAGTCAGCATTGAACAGAGGATAAAACACTTCACCAGGTCCTGGGACATATGGATCCAGCATTCAGCTCCCCACTAACCTCCTGCTAAGCTTTTGGGAACAAGATCTGTTGCCTCTCAGATGTTTGTGCTCTGTCTGGCACAGCAGGGCAGTCTGGGTATTATTTTTATAGCAAGTGTTAAATAACTCTGTCTACAGGGTTTTGGAGGTAGGAGGGAAAGGACTATCAGGGCCCTTTTAAGTGTGACTTGGTGGTTTATCCATATTCAGGGTTGTGTAACACAGGGGATGTTGTGTGATTCTGCAGCCTCATCTGTTGTTTCATCCACCCCCACAGCTGCCTCTCTCTGGTGTCCTGGGGTTGGGCAGTTCTCTTCTACAAGGACAGGCTGAGAGACCTGAGGGTGCTCAGCTGCAGAAGAGAAGGACCCTGAGAGATCTTAGAGCCCTTTCCAGAGCCTAAAGGGGCTCCAAGAGAGCTGGAGAGTGACCTGGGACAAGGAGTGGAGTGACAGGACAAGAAGAAATATCCTTAAGTTGAAGGAGGGTATATTTAGATTGGATATTAGGAAGAAATTCTTGACTCTGAGGGTGAGGAGGCCCTGGCACAGGTTTCCCAGAGAAGCTGTGGCTGTTCCATGCCTGGAAGTGTCCAAGGCCAGGTTGGATGGGGCTTGGAGCCACCTGGGGTAGTGGAAGGTGTCCCTGACCATGGCAGGGGGTTGTAAGATGAACCTTAAGACCCCTTCCCATCCAAACCATCCTA